>JAIPRL010005746.1:0-30505 GCA_025469235.1 Pemphigus obesinymphae
ATTATCCGAACGTCACGTATACATATAATAATATGTATATTTTTTTTTGTTTATGGTGGGGGGGGGGTTGGAGGTGTGTTCAAAATCGGTAACCACCGGGAACTGGGTACGTGTGCCACCCCAGCCAATATTATGTCACGACAGTGGGGGGGAGGGGTGGGGTGGGAAAAAACCGAAAACCCGAAAACCCGAAAACCAAAAAAAAAAAAAAAAAAAAACGGGTGAACAATAATAAATAATACACGCGCTCGCGCACACACACACACACACTGCACATACACACACACACACTCGCGCGACGGTGTGGACGCGCGCGGCGAAAGAGTAGTTTCCGCAAACTGGATTAGCGCGGCGTGCAGTCGTACGCGGATAATCAGAAAAGACGCGCGGCGGGTCTCCCCCACCATGCGCTCTACCTACGCGCGTCGCGCCGCTCCGTTCACCGCGCGTGGACGCCAATGACGGGGGCGACGCGCAACGCACGAGGAGACCGTGTCTCCTCTCTCTCTCTCTCTCTCTCCGTAACGGACGGACGATGATAATAACGATAGTGATAATGATATGGCGAAGATGGATGGTGGTGGTGCCCCGACGACCATCTCTCTAAGCCCATGTCGCGTGCGATTTACCAAATTTTTTTTCATTATTACGAGTACGTACGTATACGCAACGTCGTCGTCACGTATATTATATACAAATTTTATACGTTATACGTTTTCGAAAGTTTCCGGACATGTATACCATGTACTGTATATAATATATAATAACATATAAAACGTTCAATATTACAATCGATGGATTTTGTTCCGAGGAGTCCCGGCGGCGGCATCCGAACGGTTCGGCCGACAACTCGCCCGGCTCTCCCCCGCCGTTTCCACCGGTCCCGATTTCAAAATTTTGTACGCTATCAAGTGAACCGCGCTTTTGACAAACATATACCAACTCGTCTTATCTGCGGGGTGGGGGGGTGGGGGGGCAATTGTCTCGGTCACCAAAATTGGAGTTTTACACTCTAGGGTGACCATGCGTCCCGTTTTTCAGGATTCCGTCCCGTTGTCCCGGAAAACTTTAAATCGGACGCTTTTCGAAGTGGCGTAACCCCGTGTTTTTGGCTTTTTCACAAAAAATAATGTTGGTAGAAAATTAATTTTGTTAATTTACCATTTTCAATGGGCTTTAGTTAGAATTTACTGAGGAAAAAGGTCATCGCTATTTTTTTGTGGGTTGGAGGTGTCCAACCAATTTCGAAATATACCTCTATACTTGTCGGAGCGGTATTGATTTAATAATAACTATTATTATTCTTATTATATTGATACTCTGCAACTGCGACGATTGTTCTATCGTTTAAAATAAATATAATTGAGAAGTGGACTTTAACAAGACCAAGGGCGCCCGCAAAAATATCAACCGGTAGGGACAAGGCCGTCCCGAGAAGGGGGAGTCTCATCCCCCTCCCAACTTCGGAAAGCAATCGGAAAACAGTAGAAAAAGTCGATCGCTTTTTTTTTTTTTTTTTTTACTTATTCACGTTTTGAATGAAGTATTTTGAAATTTTGTCTCGAAAAATTATGCAGCAATGTAGTGTTTTTCGGAATTTTAAATCGGCAAACTATAAATTGTTAGCATTTTAATCGGAAAAAAGTTGATTACCTTTTTTTTTGCTTATTTTAATTAATTTTAATTTATATATATAAATTATAAGAAAAACATACACAACATTGTTTATTGTATAATATGTAAATTTGTCTTTTCGAATATTCGGCAGAGGCCGACAAATCGTGATAATAGATCATATAAAATTTAACATTTTAAACTATATTATTATTTAGTAGTTACATAAATATTGATTTTTTATTGAAAAAAAAAAATACTTTTAAAAATATTTATTAAAATACAATCAATACATACATTGGCTCAAATAGTGGAGGGGGCCATGGCCCCCTCCGGCACCCCTATGGGGGCGTCCTTGAACAAGACGTGTCCGGCAAATCGATAATAAAGGAAATACCGATATACCTATACTATATATCAGGGACGTGATAGTGCAAACGTCGACATTACATTATTAACAGAACTTATCCAAAAATGTACGTATCGATTGATTGCACTTTTGATCATTTATTGGAGCCCCCTTTTACTTGTTCGACTTTCAATTATTTAATATCGATAGTTTACACTCTGCATATCGAGTTAATTAAAACCATTCATCAATGACAGTGATCAGACTTATTGGACCACGTGTTGGACATTTGTCGAAAAGGCTTATAGGAGTACTCCGGTCACTCCGTAGAGTTATATTATACCTATACACAATGTTATACAATTTTCAAAAGTGTCGAGCAACTTTATACAGGTGGTTAAATGTAAACTACATGCAGTGGCGGCTTTAGGGAGGACCACTACCAAATTCCTAAAAAAAGGGTCCCGGCGGTAACCAAGCGGTATACGCAAGCCGATATTAAACAACGTTAGTAAATAAGAAAAAAAAATTTATCAACTCGATCCCCCTCCCAAAAAAAAAAAAAAAATGAAATGCTCAGGACTTCCACTACCTACATGTATGGCTTATTTGAGGCACACGCGTATTACACTTTTACAACTTCTTCAACTTTGAATTGTGCAATACCGATTCCATTCACTGAACGCATTACACGTTTTATTACAAGGATTTTAACCATTCAAAATTTTTGAACGCGTTAGACATTGTTGCAGGACCTTTGTTGGACATTTTCAGAGATATTTTAATTTTAAAATAATATAATATATAGGTACTCTGTAACGAGGACGTGACGCAGTCGTTTTTTAAGGGTGTATAGTGAGGTTGATTAGGCTGCTGTATTGACATTTTATTTATTTTTTTTTCGTTAATTTAACTTAAAATACAAAATATACAAAAATAAATAAATCACACCTTCAACGAGTTGGCCGATTGAGTTAACTTTAGAAGGCAAGCTACCTTCTTTTCCCCCGCTAGTTTCGCTCCTGCTCTAATAAATCCGGAAATTATTTTGAAAAGAGGAATAGCCAAAAATTCATAATATATTTTATATATTATAACAACAACGATATACATATATATATTTATATATATATATATATTGATTATTTGGGGTACAAACGTGCAGACATCGATATTAATCACTCACTACCTATCTGAACTTTTCAAAACTTATCCACTAGTTTACATATCGATTTGTTGAAAATTTATTTGACATTATTAGAGCAAATTTAATTTTAATATAATGTCTTTAGTAAAAATTAACTTAAGAGAAGGCACCAAAATACTGTAACAAATCCATGTACACATTTTTTTTTATGATTTTCTAAAGGTTTTAATAAGTCAAACAGAACCAAAGAGATACCGAGAAATTTTAACAATGTCCAACAAGTTATTGTATACATGTTGGAAAATATTATTGGAATTAGTTATAATTTTATTATAATATATTTGTATATTATTGATAGTGAACCCAGAAACAGTTTTAATGTTGAATGTAAACATAATATTACAAAATTAAAAGTCGGATAAGTAAACAGGAGGCTCTAAAAAATCTTAATACGTGTTTCCAAAAATTTCTGACGAATCGATAGATACGTAAAGTTGTTGGACATGTTTTGATAACTTCTACTAACAATGTAATGCCAACTTCACGTACTCACCCGAGTATTTGTTTCGAATTTAGGAGATGCGTCAAAATCAGGATAAAATAAGATAATATAATGTTTTAAAGTCTCATAAAGAAACGTTTTACTCTTTTCACTATTTAAAACATTATAATATAATTTTAATAATTATAGAACTAAATTAAATCTGAATGAAAAATATAATACGTTTTACATTACCTACATGAAACAATATTTAAAATGCATTTTTGGAAAAGTATTCGAATAGATATTCAGTCATTTTTAATTTTTTTTTTTTTTTTTTTTTTTTTTTTTTTATGATTAAAAACTATTGAAATATTACACATTTTATGTAACTCAAGATTATACATTTAAATATTTATACCAGAAATGCCAACAAAACCGACACCGAATGCAACACGCAATTCAAATCTCTGTCTGAATTACAAATAAAAAATTTTAGAACGAAAACTTTCCGTCAATATAAAATAGTTAATTGACATATTATTATCAAATATAAATATGTAAAAAACATTATAATATATTATGATGTAGTGTTGAAGTATTTTATAATAAGATAAAGCGAATAATAAAAAATGGGTAAAAATGTTTTTTAAATAATATTTTCTTTGTTTTTTTTTTTTTTTTTTTTTTTTTAATGAATATATATATTTAATAAAAAATAAACTTAATGCATTGTGTTATGTCTGTATATATATAGGCGGGGCTAAAGGGTGTACCGAGTACGCCTGGACACACCTTAATCGGGAAAAATATAATATCCATAATAAATTAATAGTTAAAAAGTGATTATTTAAAAAGTCGGAGAGAAAAAATAGGGTTTATCGCAGATCGAAAATCTATTTGTAATATATCTCTGTTTATAATATAAAATATTAATTATTATCAGAATTGTTTGCATACATAATTTTACATAATATTATAGATAAATTTCATTTGAAAGTCACGTAACGAGTGAAAAACAAATATGTTTATTTGTGAATTGAGTCGTCTGATGACATTTTTACTTGATTTTTGTTTAAATATCTTCAAAAATGCTTTATTTTTAATTTTTTAATGTGTTTTTAGATTACTATTATAATATTTTAAAGGATTTCAACCTATATATATGTATATCTAGCGCCTAGTAATGTATAGTTATAAAATTTAATTAATTAGATTTAGGTTTACGTAAAAATATATATAGGTACATAGAACATAGAAAGTATAAAATAATGATGATATTTCAGTAAATTATCAAATAAATACAAATCGGATATCACTTTAAAAGATAAGAACGATTTATTAAAAATTAAAAATACTTCAGAACGATATAATGTGAAACAATAAAATATAATACGTAATCGTATTCTACTCGTATGTGTGAATGGGATGATTTAAATAACGCTCAAACTCCAATTTTAGTCAAAGTTACCAGACGATGTCAGGACATTAAAGCATCGTTATTATGGCATACGTCCAAGATTTAGAAGGTTTTTAGTTATTTAATTTTTCCGAAAACATACATTGACGTAAAATTAATAAACACCTTATTATAAAATTATAAAACATTTCGATGAACCAAATTCTATCGATAATTATAATGGCATTATAGACAGAATGTATAGGTATTTATACGATAATAATCACATTATAAAAATAATTATTAATCATTCGAAAACAATTATAAATCATACATAAATATGTAGGTACGTGCCTAATTATTGTCATGATAAGATAATTTATTAGTGATAAAATAAATATAGTATTATACTCATAAATTAATATATTTTAGTTATAGTTATGGAAGCCGTTTAATATGATAAATATAATTATATTAATTTTACTAGGTAATATAATTATCAAAATCCGAGTGAATTACTATTTTTATTATTTAAATTATAAATTTGTATTTTTAATGTTGAATAAACAATTATAATCACATGGAAAAACTATAGTTATTATTCGATCATTTGTAGTAAGTTCACTATGATCTATATTATTGTATAAGTACAATATTATTCTATTTGATAGATTTTGATATTTATTTTATTTTAAAATGTATATTATTATAATACATATATGGTTAATGAGATAATATTTTGTTCCATTTTGAGGATTTCTTGTTAATTTAAAAAAAAAAAAAAAATATTCAACAAAGAAACTAAATGTCTCAAATAGAAACATTTTTAAAACAAAAATGAGGGGTTCATATTGGCAATAGACATAAAACGTTCAAGAGGCTCGCATTATCCATGTAATTTTTGCCGGACATCGGAATATAGAAGGGTATATAAGACTTTAATCGTAAAAGGGACTTTAAATTAACTTAAGAAAAAGAGAGTTAGTATTTTACCATTTAATAAGTTACTTAAGGTTAATTATACGCCTGCGCTCAGCCAAGGATACAAGTCTAAGCTTTAGAACTATAGGGGAGTAGTTGTGAGGTTAATGTGTAATATTATCTAAGATAAACCCAGCAAATTTAAAAAAAACCTACGTTGAACACGTTTGAAATGAATTGCCAATTGTATGGGAATCACAAATTACACTAATAAAAAAAAGATCTACTATACATCTTCATTAGAACATGAAATAGTGTAATCAGTAAGTGTGTAAGAAAAGTTAATCGGAGAACCCTAGTGAAAGACATGGCATTTATCTATACGTTTAAAGAGAGACCTATCGAACTGGATCATTCAACAAAACTAACTAAATCTTTTTGAAGGTTCAAGCAGTCTTCTATAGAATAAATTCTCATGCACAATTTCATATTGTCCGCAAAACAGAGAACACGACAATGACATATTACTTTGCATACATTATTAATTGAACAGGGAGAATAGAAGATGAGACAAATGATCTCCTTGGGATACACCAGAAGAAGCCAATATTAAATTAGGTTAAATACTATATATTTTAACCCATTGTTAACGTCCATTAAAATATGATTTAAACCATGATCAAAGGGCCATAACAAAACAAGAGGATTTATGTATTTTTATTAGAACACCATGATCAACCATGTCGAATGCCTTTTTAAAATCGGTTTATATGATATCTACTTGAGAGTAGTTATCGAAAAAATCAAATATATAATTGTTAAATATGAATTTACAGGTGACAGTGGAACGATCTGGACGAAATCCATGTCGTGCTCCTCCATAATAATTCTGTTAACCAGTGGTCGAATGCCAATTAGTATCAGAAATTAAAACAATTTTGAAATGTGGGATTGAATAGATGTAGACATATAATTAGAGAAAACAGATGGGTTATCCGATTTAAATATGGCCGTGATAGAACTCAGTTTTAACATAGAAAAGAGTATTCTCTGTCTAATGAGTGTCTAAAAAGGACCCACAATGGATAAGAAATGACTAAACGAAGATGATACAAAAATTCACCCGAGAAACCGCCAGGTCCAACCAAATGGATACGATGTAAATCAGTAAGGCCTTTAAACACATATTTAGGAAAAAATGTAATATTGTTAGGGTTCAAAAGTAGATTAAATTTCTATAAAATTAACCTAGTACATTGTAGGATAAGAGTATTATAAATATTTTAATTCATAAAACTTTGTTTTCGTCATTTATTGATTTTTTAGAAAAGGATCAAAATGTTCATAAAACGAAACAAAAAATTCCTGAGGAAATGTCTCAGTTTATTGAATATTCTAGTGGGATATTTTGTTCCTTTATTGAATTTTAGAAAAGGGTCAAAATATTCGTAGAACTAAAAAAAAAAACCTTATCAAAATAATAAATTAGGTGCCTATCTAATAATATAATATACTTAATACAGTGACAATGATGAATAAATAATTTATTTATAATTTGTAAGTATATACACTTACATGAAAATAATGTATTACTATTATTTTCTTGTTGGCAAACTATATAAAACAAAGACATGTTCACTACCTACGCGATGTTTTTTTTGACACTACAATATATTATGTAATCAATACCTCCAGAGCATTTATATACGTGTATAACAGTCGTGATAACAATAATTCCTATCGGTTGACGACAATTTAATGATGGCTATAATAATAATAAAATAAAACGATTCAGCAATTTACCACATATCGAACTTCTTCGCATACAGAGTGTTTCAATAAAATATATATACCTATGCAGAAGGAAGGAAAGAAATTATCTGAATTTTTAAAAATGTTTACTACATATATAATATACACTATACAGAGAACAAATTTTATAAATAAAACAAGAAGTTAATATTTAATAAAAAATAATTCAACGTTTGTTTTATACATGAACAAGGAAAAATGTGTTATTTTGTGAAACGTGGATAAAATTTCATACATACGAGTGGGGGAGGAAGTGTTAATAAAACTATTGTTTAATATTATAAAATGTTGTTTAATGTTTTATGGAAATTTTAGTTCATAAACTCATAAAAAGATGAAAAATGTCTAAATAATAAAATAAGATGATATTTGAAAAAATTACACACCTTCCTCCCCCCCCCATTCATAACATTTTAATATATATTTATTGAGAAAATGGTAACTAGTTTTGTATTTAAGTAATTGAATATTAACGTATCATTAAGGACAAGAATTTACAAATAGAATGAATCGAAAGTAAATCGTATAGTATTCCATATTATAGTATCCTATTACAACTGGAGTCGACAAAGAAGGAAACACGAAAGCGACAAACGCCAAATTTGGTGAAAACGGAATGGCTTCAAAAAGTATAATAGTAGCAGGACGATTAAATTAATTTTTTTGTTGTTTTTTATTGAGTACTATACTAAACTTATTTTATATCCATTATTCAATTCAATTATTTATGTAAGATAATTTATTAAGTATAGAATGGTCTATTATGAAATGAAATATAATATACACAATATATTATTCTTTGTCAATATGTATAATTAGGGACTCGGTTCAGAAGTTGGTGTCCAAAATAACCTTAAAAAATTATCGTAAAAAAAATGCACTCATGAGTTATAATTTGTCAATAAAACTGATGAAAAATATACTAAAATGTATTTAAAAAAATATACCTAATGACTATAAATATACTTTATAAAAAATTACCATATGTAAAATTACTTTAAACTTAAAAATAATAAATAAATTAAAAAACTTTATTAAAACCGAAAAAAAAACGAAAATTAGTAGGTGTTTAAAATTAAGATTCGTATGTGATAGAAACACATTTTACACCATTTTCGTAATATTGGATTTAATATATTAACGTCATAAACTTGACACAACTATAACGCGGTATAGAGTTCAAATTATTACCGATATTTATAAATAAATTTATAAGTTTATTCCTCAAATTTGCGAGTAACTTCTTCCCCGAAAAAAATAAAACTTCAATCATTGAATATTATATAAATTAAGTAGGTGATTAACAATTGACTAGAAAAAAATAAATGTATACATTTGTATTTATATTTGTGTCGTCGAAATATTATGTTTTTAAACGCCCGATAATTCGAATTTTTGGGAACTAAATTTTGAAATTTCTATTATTTTTGGACAATTTCTACTTTTAATCGAGTTAAACTAGTTTTTTGTAAATTAAAATTCAATTTTTTATATACATAGGTTAACTTTTAATTTAACTTAACTCAATTATTTTTGTATTAACTTAAGTTAATGAGTTTAAAAATCAGTTAACTTGTCTAACCTAGAGAATTAGTAAGATCTTTAATGATTTTATAAAAACTATATCTTTAATGATTTTATAAAAACTATAATTTAATGTTTAAACTTTACTCGATCACGAATTATATATTATATCCATTTTGTGTTGTTACTATTATTATAGCCATACAATATTTTAATGAATTTTAAACAAAAATCGTGTTTTTTGTAATTAAAATTAATTAAAGTTCAAAAATATTTAAATCATGGAAAGTAAAATAAAGTAATACTTAAAAAAAAGAATTACTATAGTTATCAGACTGATTTAATTGGTGATTATTGTACAGAACGATTTGGATATACGTAGTATTGCCTCTATTTTTGTACTAAATATTACTGCGATATTGCCACAGTTTTCTACTGTCATTTGATTTTTTTTTAACATTTCTGTCACACTCATTCCCTTGGAAATTATATTTAACGTTTTGATTGGCCAGTATCCAACTAGAGATTCGAAGACACATAATAGAGAATACAATAAAAAGGTGATACAATATATATTGTGTAATTACTAATTCATTAGATATACGATCTTTCTAATCATATACAAATAAGACTAAATTAAATCGAAAACAGATGAACATCAATCTATAAAAATTAAAAAACTGTGCATTTTGGTAATTTATTTATATAATAGTAGGTATGTATATTATATAGGCATATGATAATTATTGTAAAATTCTCTTTTGAAATAATTTATTTTTATTTTACTGTATTACTCTAGATTAGGCAAGTTAATGTTTTTTCAACATACTAAAAATATTTGGACCAAATTAAAATAAATATAAATGCTTTATCATTCAATCAGTCAAGCTAACGAAACATTAATAACTTAACTTAAGTATTTTTTTGTACATAATTTTTAAATCGATTATTTTTTTATGCGATATTTTGTTATATTTTATTGTTTTCTATCAATTTCGGATTGTTTTTTCCATTACCTATTTTCACAATTATTTCTGAGAACAATTAAAACATAAGATGAATCATATCAAAAAAAAAAAATAAAAAATAAAAAAATAAGAAAATATGAAGAAGTTGTAAACAATTGAAATTCAAAATTAACTTTTAATTGGAAAAACTAATAAATTACGTTGATATACAATTTTAGGAAATCCATTAAGTTAAGAATTAAATTAACTTAACTTTAATTTATTAACTCGTAGATATTACTATAGATATTATTATTATAATAACGACTGTTTGTATAATAATAATAATAATAATAATAATAATAATTGATAATATAAAACGATTAATTATGGCTTTATCTACACTTTCCAGAATTTATAAAATTGTTTTTCAAACACTTTATATGTTTATTTTACTGTGTAAGTATACGCTATGATAAATAAATTCAATACACTACTATAATAAACATTCTATATGATAAGTACTTTGGTCTATATAATAATATAGGAACTACTCGCCAGGGTATTATAGTAATTTGTTTAAATAATAGATTAAATGGGTTTATATACTGCGCATTGGATTACATTTTTAAAAACTCTATCTAACTTTATAATTACTATTGACCTTGACATTTAAATTAATCTATTATAACGGTTTACGTTCAACAAAATACCAACCAAAATATTACCGAACACAGTTTATGTCCGTGAAGTTGGCCCGCACCCATATTAAGGTATCATCATCACCAAAACCTTCGCCAATATTTCGCAAGTAATTCGCAAGTCCATTTTTGGAATTTGCGAGTACTCCGATTTTGGCGTAAAAAACAGTCCAGTGGGTCTTATCCAATAAGATTTTGAAATTGATACCAAATGATTCAGCTTAATTTTCAAACCATTTTTTGAATTTTCAAATAGCCCTGGTGACTCTGAAATGATTTTTGAAGGAGTTGATCAAAATCCCATCCAACAGTTATCATATGATTTCAAAATTGGTATTAAATGATTCCTTTAATTCAAATCTATTTTTTAAATTCACAAGCGTTTTCATCACTTTTCATGTAAATATCAAGCGAAAATTGCCAAGGGAAATTAGCCCCCCTCCCAAATTTGAACCTATTAATCAATTTCTATCATCTTGAAATTGTGATATGTATAAATATTTGGGGCCAAAGTCTCCCTACCAATTTGAACCTATTTGCGCTTATTATATAAACCAAAAGTATATATGGTGAACCAACTTAAATTTTCTTAAGACTGAAAATCCTAGAATAATTCCAAATTTAGCCTTGCAAATTAAGATAAATCGTTTGGTATCAATTTGCAAAGACTCAAAACAAATTTAGTTGACAAAAGTCACAACTTCAAAAGCTTGTAGAGTCACCGATACAACTTAAATTTATTTAAAATTTTTAATTTTAATAATTTGTACGAAACATTTGTGAGCGCGGAATGATTACGTCCGCTCAGATTCAGTGACGGTTGTGTAGTGGCGAGCCCTTACATATTGTACCGATATGCCAAGCAAAAACGCAGCGGCCGCGGTCATCACAGTTTTACGATAAAAAAGATTCTGTGATGATTCTCGCATGAACGGTATATCCACGGTCCAGTTCTGTGTTTAGACGCTCATCGAATGTGAAAACTTAATAGTTATATTATTCAACGTTAACATTTTATGAAAAAAAGTAACTTTTGAAGTAATTCAGAAAAAAGTTTGATAAAAATTGGATTACTTTTGTTTAATGTAATTTTTCAAGTAACTTATACCCAACACTGATATTATAGTGAAAATAAATGAATATTATCATACGAGTATCAAATACGGTATAATATATACGGTATAATATATACGGTATATAGAATAGATTACCTACTTAAAGATCGCTGATGGAGTTATGTATATATAATGATTTAAAAATCCGTCCCTGATGTAGAATGTAATAAGGCGAAAACATTGATAAATAGATGATCGTGGAAATTAAAAAAGATGATTTCGATGACCGGCGATTAACCGTGAATTTTGACCGATTTTATATTTTCATAAACCTACCATTATAGTAATAAATAGATTAATTAATTAAGTAGTTTAATTAATAACCTTTATCCATTATTTAATATAAATATAGTAAATAGAAACAGAAACAATTATTTTCCAGAACGATATAATCAAAAATACTGATCGTTTATAAAAAAATATAGATACAAATACTGTTTGTTATAGCATATATGACATATATTAAAAAGTGGAAATAGAAATTCTATAATAAAAATATATTTACATTTCTTGGTTTCGCAAATAATTTGAAAATACAATACTGTAATAATAACAATAAAAATAAATAATTATGTTCATTTAAATAATTTAAATGAACATGATTATTAGACAAACGTTTACTAATATTTTGAAAGTAAGTACCTATCGGTACAATATATTGTCGTAAAACATTTAATTAATAATATTAATAATATTCGTCATATGATTAAGAGTGAAAAATGGCTACAAGAATTAAAACCAAGAGTGGGTCTGGGTATTCAGGCAAGTAAGTGTACAAATAAAAATAATATATTATATTATAAAAAAAAGAACATACCTAGAGTATCCAAAATGTATAGGTAACAACTAGTTTCGATTGCAAAAATCATCATCGGGTTACAAATGAAAAATAAAAAACAAAAAAGGAATACAATATGAAAATAGGAAAATTAATGAACAGAATGCACAGAATAAACTTATTATTATATTATTATATTATTGATAAAAACGATTCAACGATGACTAATAACATAGATATATTAAAGCAGATATTAGAAAATAATGTATCGTTGTCAAGTATCTATGTATATTGATAAATATCTTTAAAATCTGGTTGTATAATAATAATAATAATATTATTATACATTATTATTGTATAATAATTAATAATAAATAATTGTTTCTTATAATAACCGTTTTACTCCGTTTTTCTACATTCCATCACACAACACAAATTATTAAAAAAAAACTCTCCTATCCCACGGGCAATGGCTTTGTGTAACAAACATTCAACTAATGTTGATTTATTCCTTACATCATTAAATCAAATTTTTAACTTACACTTAAATACTATACTTAAATGCTATGTGATATCTAGTAAAATCTTTTATCTTTTTTAATGTGTTTTGATCATTAAAATATGATTACGCTTTATTGTTATTTAATTGTTAATTAATACACTTATTGTACGTTTTATTAATTTTTAATCTTATCAATCTAATATATTTATGTTTTATTGTTATATAATTGTTAATTTTAATATTGTAAATATTAAATACGGGCACTGCCCGTTTAATTCATTTGAATAAATATTATTATTATTATTATTATTATATTTAAAATATTATTAAGACTACTATGTTTTACTTTATTATTAATGATTAAATATTTTAATACTGAATTTATAAATTTAATTTTTTTGTTTATTTAATATTGTTAAATCTTTTACCTTAACCTCTTATCAATTTGAAAACCGTTCTATCATATGTATCATTTAGCTAATTGCTTAGATTTATTCATTAAATATAAACTAATTATAATTACAGATATGTAACTCAATAAAGAATGCATACGATTCTATAGTTAAATTTAAGAAAGTTAACATTGTACTAAAATTAAGGTATAAAAGAATTTCATAAAATGTAAAGAAATGTTATACTTCTATTTTAAAAATCAAAGCATTAAATATGGTCAAAGATAATTAAAACCATTTAAAGTTTCCAACATTTTCAAAATATTGAACATAAATATCTAATTAAATAAAAATAATTTTTTAAAAGTGCTTCGATCATTCCCTTGTAAATGTTATGAAAAATTCGAATGTTTTTTCAAAATTAAATTTGATGTTTTTTTATCATTGCTACGTTCTGATGGTATTAGAATCCTCTATTTGAGTGGAAAATATACATTTTTTCGTAGTTATAAAATAGATAGCTGACATGTGCACGCGGGTGCGTGGAATAGCTTACTAACGGGTTACTAACACTAATGATCACGTACGCCTCACACAAACACAAAATCGTACAAAGAAAGTATGATAAATTGCCTAAATAATACTCCTTAGAATCGTGTGGTGTGGAGGCTACTTAATGAAAATTATTTCGAATATGATACAAATGTATATTCCCAAAATGATGGTTTAGTCCTTTAAGAGGACGTGATACCCGTATTTGTTGTCTCCGTCTAACCAACTGATAATATACGAAATTTACGTCCAGCATTTGTATTATAACTTTTTAAAAGTTTTAAAAACTCATTGATTAAAATAAATATATTTTTCTATAAAATAAAAAAGACGATGCTATAGCATAGATAATGAGTTCACCTATAAATTTGGAAATTGATCAATTTACTCTAATATTAAAAATTACAAAGCTGTGATACAGATTCTGAACGCAAATTTTGTATATTAACAGTTGATTAGATGGAGACAACAAATACAGGTATAACTTCCTCTGAAGTACCAAACTTTCTGAATTATATATTCAAAATTATGAATCAATTTACATATTAAACTACAAAGTATATATAAGAAGTAAGCACAAAAAGCAAATTTTCGTATATAATAATTTGTGATTTAGACATTTATATTGGTATTCGATGTTCACGATAAAGAAAATTCACAAGAAAAGTAAACAAAAATTTAATAACTTTATTAATGTATTATCTAGTAATAATATAAATTTTAACTGTTTTATGAAATATGTATATACTTTGCATCAAGTAAGTTTTCTAATATTTAAAATAACAGTTGTAGTTATAATGTAAAAATCTCCTTTAAAAGTTTAAAACTAATAATAATTCAATTAAAACTATAAATAATAAAACTAACAATTTACAAATAAAAGTTGTTATTATTATGATAATGCATAATTATGGTTTGAATAAGCTTATATATTATATATTGGTAAACAATAAATATTGCTCATATAATATATTGTTTACATACATTATGTAGTTGCAATACATTTTACATTATGGAAAAACTAGTAGAAGTTTCAAAATTCGATACCAAGAACACATTTCAGAAATATAATTAAGAAAATGTTAGAATGTACCTTATCATATTATACCTACATTTAAATAATTATTTATTTTATTATTTAATAATATTAGAGAACCAAAAAAGTACTTACATAGATAAATACATAGTATTAGAAGAATTGCTCACTTATATAATAAAGTAAAATATAATAGTTATAATAATATTTTAAGTATACAAACATGATAAATACATGATATTTACATGATACATATATATCATATATAAATTAATAATATATAATCTAATTATTATTTTCATATAACTTTATCTTTATTTACATTAAATATAGTATTGTTATTTATAATACTTTTTTCGAATAGTCTGAGTTTAGGCATATTTTCTTTTTTTTACATATTTTTTTTTTACAATTTCACAATAATTCCTATATCGTTTTATTTATACATATTGTTATTTGTTTATAATATACATAATTTATTTTTAAATTTGTGAATTCAAGTCAATTATATTGTATTTATGATTTATACGATACTTAGGTATATACTATATACCTACTTATAAACTTATATGGTCAATAAAAAGCACTTGACATTTTCACAATTTAAAAAATTTGTAAATTTCAAAAATGATGATTGAGTAATTATTTAGAAGATATTATTTAAGGTTGAAAAGTTGGACTAACTTCAAGGATTTGCTTAATAGATTTTTGAGAATTGTTTCTAAATACGTTTTGTCCTGGTATAATCATCGTATATTTCAACTGCATACGCATTCTCTGGAATATGCTTATTGTATTTTAAGGAATTGTTACGGGGCGTATATTTCAGGAGAATAGAGTAATAATAGACGGTGAGAGTTATTTGTGTCGTTTGTGAGGTTTCAAATATACGCAAATATAATCCATTCTATCGGTAACGAAATATAATAATAGTCCAGTTAAAAATAATCAACGAATTAAAATGATTATTACATAATATTGTGAAATATTTTCAACCAAAAATATTGTATATAAGTCCACTATAATTACTATAACTTCTACACAGTTGTGTAGTATTTTTTAAAAGTTAAAATATGGGATAAAAAACATTTATGTTTTATGTACTATATATATATTCTATGTCAGTGAATTTAAAAAAGCTCACACATAAATTCTTCTCCTGCATAAATAGCCGCGTATATAGCCAAGGAATGAAAAATAAAGAAATATTTACCTATAAGAATGGATATAAAGGTGGGCTATAGATGCCCATTCTTAATTTCCTTAACTCTTTCAATGTCTTACAATGTTTTTACAAGTTTTCCGGTGTTTTTATATGTTGTTTTTTTATATTTTTTATATGTTCATACTAGTTTTCAGGTTTTATAAATTCCAATTCTAAAATTTATGGTAATTAATTCCAAAAAATCGTTTATATATAATATATTATAGAAATAAAAAATAAAAATAGGAAGAATATTTACTTTACATATTACACTGCATTACATTAATTCACATTAATTTGATTTATTTTAGTTTACTTTACTATACCAAAAAGTTAAAATACTTAACGTTTTTTTACGATATTTGAAACGTAATTTTGAATTGTTACATACGATTTATCTGGTATTAAATATTATATAGGTTGCCTAATTACATTTGTTTTATAAAAAAATATTACAGAAGAAAAAAAAAATTTCAATTTTAAACAATCTATAGGTTTTTGAAAAAAAATGTTGTGAATTTATAATACAAAAGTAATATAATAATAATTAAAACAAACAAGTTTGTGGAATTCATATTTTCAAATTACGATGAAATAACCAACAAAACCAATCGGTTTATTTAATATTTTTGGTGCCAAGTAAGTACTTTTTTAACCCCAACTAACTATTCAAAAAACACGAAAATTATTTCACTATTCAGAGGGAAATCCTATATTCAACATTTTTAATTACAAGAATGGACAACAACGATAGTTTAAATATTTAAACATGAAAACTGAAATGAGAAGACCAAAACTCTGTTAAAGAAAAACGTCTGGAAAAGAGTCGTGCGATTAAATCTCCGTAGGCTGCGTTTGCGAGCTCACCCGTAGATAGTTTTATAGTGTAGGAATAAATTAAGTTTTATTCAATTTATGAAAAAATATGCAATATGTTCAAGCATTTAACCCATTAAAAATTATGTAGGTTGTACTATTACGCATTCTTTCAAATGTACATTATATTACCTACATTTTGAACATTATTATTGTTTGTTATTAATTTATTCTATAATGAGTACTAATATCAACAGTTGTAATCACTATTTAAAATTTAAATTTACACCATGTCAATGAATTAATTTATAATATAGGTAGGTACTGTTATTTCATTGAGTTGGTTGTGTAAAATATTATATTAGTTACATTATAATAATAACAATTAGGAATTTAATTAATTAATAACAAATAATAATTATTACCAAAGGGTATACAAGCTTGAAAAATTTTTTTTTCACTGAAATTTTCTGAAAATTTTAATTTTTATATATTAAAAAAAAATAATTAATTATGCGAGGTTTTAATGATTGGTCATACTACTGTTCATAATGTTCTATAGTGATCTATCCACTATATCACTGATGTTTATATATTGTTGTTATCAAGCCTTGTGTATTTTTTATTTTGTTAAGACTTGAGTATTTTATAAATTGAAACAAAAATACTGTAATATTATTATTATGTTATCTATTTACATATTTAAAATACCTTTTAATATTGTGTGCCCAATTGATAGTTTATTTAAGTTAAGTATCATTTACATTTTAACAAGTAACAACTACAATAAAAGTCTGATAAATATATTTTGCTACTAATTTAAAATAACCATATATTATGATATAATAAAAAAAATTTTTTGAGACTTAATTATATTATACATTGAAACAAAAAGACTGTAGTGTTTTTATTTATTTATAGGTATATCTATCTATATATAGGTCAAACATATATATATATAGTAATATAATTACTCTACGGCCCAACTTTAAAAATTTTCAAAATTTTCAACGTTTTGAACATTTTCATGAAAATGTACATCACTAGGTATACAATATACATATACACACATTTATGCATAAGTACCATATTATTGATGCGTAATTATATAACCTATAATATTACTTAATTTTGTCATAATATTTTAAAATATATTACCAACTCCTATACTACGATGGTTAAAATAAGTACGGATACAAAATAAAAATCTATAAAAGGCTATAATCATGCGACCCTTTTTCGGGACATTTATTGAAGTGTACGTGATTTGGTCTCCTATTCAAGTCTTCGTGGTTTAAAGTTAAGTTAATTATTTATATTTGTTTTCTATTATTGTTTGAATGTGATAATAGATATTTTCTTTTGTGACCGTACAAATGCGTCCAAATGATTAATATCAATTATCAATATATTATTATAAATAATTTATATACCTATCAAAGTTTACAAAAAAATACCTTATTGAAATTAAATAACTAGTTAAATAAATAATTGTTACTGGTGTTTTTATATAGATAAATAGTGAAATGACAATATTATTATAGCTTTTAACTATATTAACCGAATTTATGTCAGTTATTCTAGAACGAATTTTTTAACTTATAGCCTTTGCAGTTTTCTCAAGTATAATCCATATTATATTTCCATTGTATAAAATATAATTCGAGTATGACCTTGTAATTTCTAACATCAAAAAAATGATCACATAAGTAAAAAGAAGATCGTAAAATGATTCATTCCTAGTTTTATCGAAATATTAAATTAAACTCTGTGTCTAACTTTTTAAGTTTAAATATTTATATATATATACAACTGTATTGAACTTTTGACAATGACTCACAAGTATACCGAATATGGTATACGAAATGTATAGGTATGTACGCGTTCCAAAAATGGTAAACGTGACCTCGTGAACGTAACAATTCTATGAAAAACGTGTCTCAAGCACATATAAACCTGTTGAAACATCACGATGTCGACATTGTCTTCCATTAATTTTAAGTAATATTGTAAAACTAATTATTCATAATTATAGGCGTTTAATGCAAAACTAAAAACTTTTTTTAAAATGCAATTTTAGACTAAATAGTAAAAATATGACAAAAAAATGATCCATAAATATATAATTACCTCTAAAATATAAAAAAAAAAGTCCTAAAATAAATTTTTAATTATATTTATTTCTGGTATTCGATTAAATTGCATTATTTATTAATAAGCAATTTTATACCTACCTACATATAATTTGTAAAAAAAAAAAAAAAATGATTAAATATTTTTAATTGAACTAAGTAGTTTTAAAGTTATTTATAGTAATCAATAATCAATGTATATCTACGTATGATTTACAGTTATATTTTGATTCGGAGTTGAAAAATCATAAATTAAATTCATATATATTTATCAATATTATTAATAATATAAATTAATTATATTATTGAAAAATTATATATTTTAAATCTTTTTTTCTGTTGATACGGGTAATTATTATTATTGGTGACAACTGACAACCTGTGATAAGATATTTTATAGTAAGTACCTATTATTATAAGCACCAGGAAATTTTTTATTTTTATTTTTTAAATCAAAACTTTATTGGAAATTCATAGTCGTGTAAATAAAAAAATTACTTTTAGGACAAAAATGTTTTTACAACTAAAATTAGTAAAAAAAAAACTAAATTTTGTAACTCGTTGATAACAGCTGAAAAATATCTTGTACTCGTAAAGCTAAATATATTCTAGGGATTATAAGAAAAGTTACCAAAAAAAAATTTTTAATTATATTACAGTACATATTATATATATATATATATATATATAAATTATACGTGATAATTTTTTTAAGTTACGAGCTATTCGAATATAAGAAAATAAAAATGATAATTTTGGAAAGAACACGATAGAGTACCTACAACAATGTTTCCATAATTCAAACCCTAAATATGTTATAACAGCATGTAATATAGTAATCGTAAGATCATCACACCATAAAAATAAAACGTGGTTCTATATGGATTTATTTTAATGTACAAGTATAATATAATAGACGATGATAAGCATGATTAATTCGTAAGCCTATTGGCCCCAGCAGTATAGTAAGGTCAAATTCGTAATTATTACAATATTATGATATACCTATACTCGTATACCGGTAAATACCGTAAACCTACCTATAATACATCGGTATAATACATTAATTTGATTTAATAATAATTACAGACAATTATATTATACTTCACTGATTTTAACAAGCTGTAAAATTATCATACTTGGATAAAACACTTTTTAAAAGTATTTTAAATGTATACTTAAATAATTTTGAAAATAATATATATATATATATATATCGATTTCTCGAGTTTCCTCGTATGTATTTAAAAAGTCTAGGATATTTCGCCAATGTACATTCGTCGACTGCAAGACTATTCCCCAACGGAAACTTTTACCAAAATGAAATAAATTTACCATTGAAATTTACGGCCTGCAATGAAAATTCACCAATTGTAATTTACGCTAACAGTAAATTTTCTTAATTCACATTAAATTATATGATATCCAATGATTTTTAACTTTAACAACCTACTGTATTATTTATGATAAATATATTTTTTTTAAATATATATTATAAAAAATAATATATAAAAAGAAAATATAGAAGAGTATTCGTAATGTTTATAAGGATAACAACTATACTCGTAGTTTCGAACATAAGTAATCATCAAGTTATATTATATTGAATTAATTAATTTTTAATTTTTTTTATTATAAATTAATTTAAATACACTCTGATTTATCATAAAACACCGGGTAAAAATAAATTTGGCTGAGAAAATTTGCCGTGCTCGATATACGCTATTTGCGACAGATTCCATTATTCCATCTTATCTAAATAAATATTGTATGCATTATCTTTAGTACTATCTAAGTCAAATAACTGTATTATCTGGATAAATGAATCTAAATAATTTTTTTATATAATTTAATTTTTATAAATCGCGAATGACTGAATGACATCATTAATATTAACAGTTATGTATAGTACACTGAAGTTCCGCGCAGAATCGTTTTTTTTCGAATGCAATGATTTATCATTGCATTCAAATGCAATACATCCACCATGAGTATCCTATCCGACAAGCGAAGTGCTTCCATCCCCACTGACACTGAACGAGTTAAGTGCACCTTTTTTAAAATTTATATTGCCAATTATTATTGTTATTATTAATTATTAAGTTGTAGGTATGCGTACAAATGTAATAAAAATTGTTATTATTATAAAACATTCCATTTTAATATTTGTAAGTCAATACCTATATTTTTACTTTATATTTAGAAATTTAGAAATAGAAATATATTTAATGCTCTTCTCACTCCCTAAAATTAAGTATTCACAATCGTTAATTCATACGCTGACAGAAAAAATGGTACTCTTTCTCCCATCTCATTCCTTTCTCTAAATCCCTGTCCCCCTCCCCGTATATTGTATTACTATTTATTCTATCCTTGCCCACATATACATTCATTTTTCCTCTTTCTCCTTTCGACTAGTACACAGCAAATATTCACATTCTTCCTCCTCAAAATGTCAGCTAACTCCCTGCTCCTGCATATCGATGTACCTATATTCTACGTACCTAATCTCACTTTGTACCTATCGGGCCGTGAACTACTCCAAAATACTTTAGTGCTTTACTGCTTTCCCTATACCGTTAATCATCAAAATAATGAATTTACTCAGTTAAGTTAACTGTGTATATAATATAAAAACAATAATATATACATAATATAATAATATATATTATACTCAAATTTGTAATTAATTTCAACTCTTAACTCAAACACAAATCTTTTAAATAACTTAATTTTAGTATGTTCAAAAACCATTGATTTGACCAGTTTTATGATTGGATATGACCATTAATTATATTAATGAAAATAGGAGCAATATAGTATGTATAGAGTCAGTTATCGATTTAAGATGTATATTATTATCGTTTCCGACAAATGAGTAAAAAGTGTTTTTTTTTATTTTTGCTAGAAATAAAATTATAGTCTGAAAATTATGATTATTTATAGAATTATAATGTTTCAAAATCAATCCAGAGACAAATAGTGGAAGTTTTATCGTCCTAAGATAGAATAATATAGTATCTATTTATTATTATTTATAATTTGAAAGAAAAGAAAAGCCGTTGTATTTGATAAACAATTTTGATGTAATTCGGTATAATATTGTTATTTTTCGATTTATTTATTTGTAATTATAATTATATAAAAACATTTATACTTATTAATTGCTTTAGATAGTTTTTCTTTACGCATATGAAATTAGTTGGAAAAATTAAAAGATGAGTTTTTTTAAGGACCAACTGCATTCACATACATAAATACATTTCTAGTACCTACTCGATTCCATCAAATATAAAACTATATAATATATAAATGTTTACTGTAAAAGTAAGAAAAAGTATACAAATTATAAATATAAAAAAAATTCAAATATAAATATAAATTATTGAAAAATAGTCATATATTCTTAAAAATGTCATCAGCTAATTGTTGCATTATATTGAGTAAGTAAGTATAAGTATTAGATGCACATTTTATGTATCTTATTTATTTGTTTATTATTATTTTTCAATATAGCATATACAACCATTTTTCGTTACTTTGAGTAGTTTTCCTTTACGCTTAAGAGATATATCGGAAAAACAAAAAGATGACATATTTAAAGTACCTTTTAAAATAAATTTCCGAAAGCTCTTTATCCAAAAAATCACACTCGACTCCTATACACAAAAAAGTATATAAATACAATATATAAAAATAAAATTAAAAATAAACGTATTATTATAAAACCTTGAAAGTTAGAATCGCAAACAAATATATAGGTTAATAATACTACACTAAAATATCCATTACAGTCCTGCAGTTTTAAATAACAATTTGAAATGTTCTTATAGTGTTTTATTGTGGTAATTGTCCCGATTTTCATATCCATATAGTGCAGGACGAAATGGTTTTATTGCAATGCACATTTTATACGGCTATATTCTTCTTTTTCATTTTCTCAATTATATTGCCCTGGCATTCGACCAACAGGACACGAATGCGTGCGTATGATGAGAAACCGGAGGCAGTAAAATTGCCATTTGTTGCTTGCTCGCAATTCTACATGGTAGATAATTAGTCGATTTATTGACATTATATTTTTAGTTTAATAAAATCGTATATAAGAAAAAATAATCAAACGATCGTCCGGTAGAATTAATGTATTCAAACTAATCTTTAGATTATAATATTCAATCTGTTGTTAATAACAGTTTCGTAAAACGCACTCTCATCTAAACTCAATAATGATTACGCACGACGAATGATTTATAATATTACAATAGATAATAAATTAAGCATTGAAAGGTTATCCTTTAATTACCTACATTTATAATCTATTGGTTCGGAATATTAATTAACAATAACTAACAAAAGTATAAATTATAACAAGTAAGGGCAACTATTTTTAAGGGGTATTATATAGGCAATTTTCAGAATTTTCAGAAAATTCAAAGGAATGATGGATTAACTCCACCATCTGTATCTGGACAGCTTTTAATTGTTGTTGTTTTTACAATTGTATTGAAAATATTGTTTTTATGTTTTTCAATTATATCAACTTTAGAATATCGTAGAAAGATGAACAAAAATACATTTTAAAGAACAATATAATCTAAGGATCCGTAATAGATTCTGAGTGGAGCGAGAGAGCTAGTGATTTTACAACGGTGTTTATTTTTCTGTGTACACATTTTCAAGTAAAAGTCAAGTATAAGTTTTGGAGTAAAGAGATCGTTTTGATAGAAAATTAATTTTAATTGGTACTAGAAGTCATATTTTTAATCTTTACAATAGTTTTCTTAAGCGTAAAATAATGATGAAATTTTGAATTTTTTATTTTTATTTTTGCAATTTTTGACAATTAAAAGGAATTTGAGATTTCTAGGTTTTTAAGTCCCAAAAAGGGGTATTTTTGGGTTTTAAGCCTTGTATATTGTATACAAGGCTGAATGTACCTAATTACTACTTATAATACTTATAATATCTTCAAAAAAACTCGAAATTGTGTTATCACAATTTTTTTTATAGCCATTTAAAATTTCTTAACAAATAATAAATTTTAAAATAAGTAAGTCAAAATAATTAGCGATTTTAATTTTTAAGACCTGAAAAAATCTAATATAAGGTTAATTGTACATAATTTTAACCACACATAAAAAAAAACAAAATGAGTTATTTAACTACTTATAACTTGTTTTAAAATGAAATTTAAAAAAAAAAAAAAATTCTACACTATGGCATCGTTTATGTTCTCCTCTAAAAATTTGATAATAGGCAAATTTACTCTAATATTAATTATAAATAAACTATAGTAAGAATGCGGTACGTAGATTTGCTAGGTTATGCGTATGTATGGCAGAGAGAACAAACGTGTAGGTAGCATAGCGTCCTCTTAGGGGCCTTCACAAAACACGATTCTCAGGAATATTTTTAAGAAATTTATTATTCTTTCTTTGTACTACTTGGTTTTTGTATGAACCGTACATAATCATTAGTGTTACTATATAGTGTTAGTAAACTGTATCACATCTATTTTGTAACCACGGAAAAATTTATACTTTTCACTCAAATAGATGATTTTAATTCCGTCACAACCTTTAAAACGTCACAACAAGAACATCAATTTTAATTTTAAAAACATATCCGAAGTTTCCATCAAATTTACAAGGGAATAATCGAGGAATTTTTAAAAATTGTATTTATTTAATTAGATATTTTATATATAATTTAAAAAAAAATTATATTATAAAATATGGATTTAAAAAATACGACTTCATCATTAACTAACTCGAGTAAATAATATTAATAATCCATATACCTTTTCAAAATTTTTGTCGATCACTCATTGTGGTTGGACTGTTGGAAATAGAACAATAGAAATGTATTTTTATGAAAAAAATCATTCCATCGTCTGAGATTTTCCAAAATCAAAACTTATAACAACTAGTCATAAAATAATTTATTTTAATAGATATATAGCATCATGGGAATAAAACTATACCTACCACCCATTTGTGATCCGAACGATTTGCATAAACAAATAAATAAATCGCGTAACAATAATATCGTAACGATCTCGAAAAGGTAATGTAAAAGGGGGTTCTTATATATATATATAATATATATATATGTATTATACTTTATAACTTTCTGCTGTACACATCCAGTTTTTTTTTTTTTTTTTTTTTTATAAATAAATACATTTTCTCGTAAGAACAAGTGGACCTTGATATAATAATATGATCATTATATTCTCTGCCTTAAAGGTCGACAATCGTTAAATAATATAGAATACATATTATTATAAAATACGAAATTAAAATTGTGTACATTTTAATAACGTAATAATATTTAAATGTATCTATTCTGTATAAAATTATAATAAATATGATATTTATATTCTAAAAGAAAAAATTATTTTATGACAATATTATGTTTTTTTTAGATATAACAATACACGACAATTATATTGGTCGCGTGACAATCAGTGCCGGGGCGATATAAAATAATTATGGGTGGTTGTTGGGTAATTTTGCCAACTGGACTTCATTTGTCAACTTATTTTCTGAATGAGAGGTCATTACGACCCCCTGAACCCCTTTTTCAAGCTGCCCCTGATGACAATTGATCCCGAAACAATTATTTACTATTTATAAATGTAAATTGTTATCAATTTAAATTTATTATATTACTTAATTTAAAAATAGTAAATTAGTTTATATAAACATAAAATTTAACATTTTTCAAAAAACACCCGCCGAAATTCTTTCCGGCGTTCGCCCCTGAATGTACATATTATCGTGAAGTTGTGAATTTGAATATATGTTAATTTTTCTAACAAGTATATTGACGTTTATAACATCAATGTCATTAATTTAGTCAAATTTTCTTCTTACATTGATGAGTTTAAGATTAATTTTAGATTACTTATTTTTTTTTTTTTTTGAAAAAATTCTGAGCGAATTGATGGTAAATTATATATTGGTTTTAAAAATGATGTGATTTCTTATTTATCTATCGAATTTTTTAATTACCTACTCACAAATCTTTCGTGAAAAAGTCACATTTTATCGCGTATATGGAGGATAAATAAACAACTAAAATCATAAATTTTGAATTAATTTGCAATTTTAGAAAAAAAAATTTATATTTTTAGATTAATACCTATATGTACAGTGTACACATAAAAATACTTTTGAATAATATCATATTGGTGTAAAATATTAATGTAATTTATTTGAATCTTTAAAAATGATTAAATCTTTATTAATTTGTTCCAATTGAAGAAATCTAGAAAATCTGGAATCTAGATATTACTTGAAATTGACGAACTTTAAAATACACATTATTTGGAATAGATAAATGTATGGAAATTATATTATTGAAACTTAAAATTTGCGGAAATGGATAAAACTAGAATTGATAAATCTGGAAATAACATATATTATATATAATATATATATGTACCAATATATATATATATACGTGCCATATATTATGTCAAAACGATAAACATTAATCATTGAATTAACGTTATTTGGAACATATAAAACTGGGAATCGACAAATCTGAAAATCACATTACCTATATTTGAGACAATAATATATAAATGATAAATTTGAGGACGACATTTTTGAAACCAATAAAACTAGAATTATTGATAAATTTGAAAATTGCATTATTGGAACCTATGTAAGATCTATAGGTATTTAGAATCTTCAAAAATGGAATTAATACATCTGATAATTATAAATTCGAAACATATACATCTATGCATCTTGGTTGATACTCTCCACCCCTCCACCATATAATATATTTTATAATATATATTAGTTTTCCATTATAGTTTACTTTGCTTATCCAAAAACATTGGATTGACAAACAATTTTTAATAGTAGTAACTTACTATTTTTCATGGACAGCGATCCTAGATGCTTAATAGGAATGATGAGCAACGATTGTCACCAATTTTGTATCGTATACAATTAATGTATTTAAAAATAAATGAACATATACTTTAAAAAAGAAACTTTAATGTCAAACAGACATAAGTTTATAAGTTAAACTGAAATTCTAATAATTTGCTGTTTTGTGTATACTTTTAGACTTAATAAAGCAACAAAAAAAAAACGTTTATTAATTTGTGATAAATAAATAACAATAATAACGTACCCATATACACATTGTGTATATTGTATAGCCAATATTACTAAAAATTCTAGATACTTATAGTAGCCGTATAGTTTAATAAAACGTCGAATTTCATTCAATTAAATAGTTATATAGGTAATAGTGAATTCGATGGTTATATTATATTTGATATTTTTCTGCTGCACACACTTAAAATTTAAAAAACTTACGCCCATATATGAGATAAGTGATTAGTTATTAGTGATTACAAAATAGTATCCAATGGTGGTGGCTCCGAGTGGAGGGATATAGAGGCCCCTAAGCCTAAGAATATGTGTAAAAAAATTGTATTTAAACTGTAAAAAGTTTTTTTTGATAGTTATGCCCCCCTCCTATCTAACAATAGTCCATGAAGCTGCCTCTAACAGTATCCAGAATTATTTCTGAATATTCAATTTTAAATTAAATAGTTTCCTTAACGTAT
Organism: Pemphigus obesinymphae; assembly: GCA_025469235.1. Classification (NCBI taxonomy): domain Eukaryota; kingdom Metazoa; phylum Arthropoda; class Insecta; order Hemiptera; family Aphididae; genus Pemphigus; species Pemphigus obesinymphae. Next base: position 28,019 of record JAIPRL010005746.1, read on the forward strand.
GTAGTATAACACTCATCGCGGTTAGTCCTCATAATCAAATTTTTATATATATATATATAATTTTTCATGTAAATTTATTATACGTGATTTACACGTATACTTTCACGGACATATTAGTTATTATTATTGACTCAAATAAAGTTTCAACTTTAAACTAATTAAGTAAATATTAATTATGATTATTTATAATTAATTATTATAATATTAATAATAACTTTTAAACTTAAACATATTTAAAAATGTTCTAATCGACTTTCATAACTTTAATCAGTTAAATTTACCTGTTAACGTTTTTCCCAAATCCTTGTTATTTACTAATTCTATATCACGTTCAAGATACTCGAATTATTCATAATGACAATAGCTTTAATTTACAGATAGCGTGAAGCCATGAACATCCTATAATATATGTGTCTATATTATTACATGTAGCATATTCACTGTTATAATATTATATGGTTTACAACGTGTGAATTTCAATCCTAAAATAATCATCATTTTTTTTTTTTTTTTTCAAAACGATTGTAATAACATGAACAATTGGCAGTATCGTAAGTATTAAAAAAAAAAAATTCTCGAATGTGCTTACATTATAATAATTATAATAAGTATACGGTTTGTTTTTCAATGTTTGATGTTTCGTTTACGAACATCAGACGAAAACACCTGCGTCGTTAAATCGTCTAATTATACGCACGGTTAATGTTCACTTAAATAAAGTTAATGAAATATAAAACGTATGTAGTACATTAGTATACAATTCTATTTTCCTAAAGTGAATAAATTGCATTTCTAGGTTAGATTAGCTAACTGACTATAATATGTACTTTTGTGAAACACGTAATGATTATTAGTAAATAATTTAATTAAACGATTATACCTATATTTCAAATATTTCAATATTATGTTTTTATCACAAAATATAATTTATCTAAACGTGATGAATCGCGCACAAAACATCGACCGTAATACTGCAGTATGAATGCATGTATAATCAGAAGCTGTTCGTGGAATGTTGGAATCAAATTAAAAAGGCGCTACACAATCGATTTTCAAGAGGTTTTATATAGGCGATTTTTATGAAATTAAAAAAAAAAATTAAAATCAAACAAATTAAAAATATTTTAAAAGTAATTTAAAAATAGATCTGTACCAGTACCATTTTTTATTGTTGTGTATACTTAGCAGCATTTGAATTACGAAAGTACTATATTTCGTAATACCAAAATGTATTAGTGTAGCATGCTTTTAAGACCAATCGGTTACACCAGAATCTAAAATTGTAATTATTTGAATCACTAAAGAAATACAAATCCTATTAGCTCTTACAAATATATAATTTACAATCTTATAACAACTATTATAATATTATTAACTCTTATTTTTATTGTAATTTTACCAGGGCTTTTAAAAACGTTATTCGTAACGTTTTATTATAACGTTTCAAACGGAAAAGTGTTCCTAAATTTAATCAATAAACGAAAAACAAAATGTTTATAATATCATTAAACAAAACGTATATCATTAGTCATAATATGTGTTAAACTATTAACGATTAAACGTATCAGTAACATTGAAAAATAAAACGTTTTTCGTAGTAAATTATAGATGGAAAATTATATTTCTTAATATTATATAGGTACCTACTAAATATTTGTAAAAATTCAACATTTATACATCTACTATAGGTATACGCATTGTTATTTTCAACGATATTTCGTAATGATTTATCGGTGTATTTGTACTATTCACTATATACTTACCAAGAGGTTAATTTCTATATAATAGCAGAACGTAATAATTATTTATTAAAATAGTACATATCACGATCAATTTATTTATCTATTTTTGTGTTGGGTTTAATCGTCCCAAAAACGTAACTGATTACCGGCAACAATGCAGATCACCGCATAGATACACGTACGTGAAGTTGGCCCCCCGACATTGTCAGATCGACTCCAGACGATAATAATTGTAAATTAATAGTAAATAATTGTTATATATTTAAGTATCTATACTAAATTCGCGGAGAGTTTAAGAGTGCGCAGAAACCAATTTTCGTTTTACCTCACCGCAACATCATCTATCGGCTACTTCTTATTCTCCTTCGCCTTCTATCCCAACTATTTGGGGTCGGCCACCCTGGTCTTACACTTCCACTTAACCCTATCTCCCGCATCTTCTTCACTTACTCCCACCTTCCACATATCACTCGCCAATACATCCCCCTATCTCTTTTTCGGTCTTCCCCTCCCCCTCTTACCAACAACATGCATTTCCCTTACTAAACTTACTGCCTCATTCTCTTCCCTCTTTAATACATGCCCGAGCCATCTTAATCTATTCTCTCTCATTTTGTCTACTATCGAAGCTACCCCTATACTACCTCTGATAAACTCATTCCTTATTTTATCCTCTCTAGTAACTCCACTCATCCACCTTAACATTCTCATCTCAGCTACACTCATTCTCTGTTCTATCTTTCTA
>JAIPRL010005747.1:0-30503 GCA_025469235.1 Pemphigus obesinymphae
TTCATTATTTTCACACTTACAATTCATATTTAACCTAGACGGATATAGATACAAGCCCAAGGAGTGTATTTATTAATTTATTATTAGCTTTATTAACTTCAATGACCTCTCTAACTGCATACAATTCCGAATTAAAAATTCTATCATGTACGATAAATTGCCTATATAATACTCCTTAGAAAATGACCGACTCGAACCCCCTTAATAAGCGTTCTATGCTCAATACAATTTTTACTAAGGAATACAATTATTTACCTCAAACTTTAAAATGGCTCATTTGAACGATTTCATAAAAACGATTTAGAATCTTTTAGTTAGATCAGTTAGATACCTACGAGGAAATAACCACATTCGATTTGGACAAAATCGTGTTTTACCGTTTTTACATAATAATTTTTTAGTAGACTTATAGACTTGTTATAGTTATAAACTGTTGAGAAAATCGAAAGTTGACTTCTTAAAAGAAATAACCAAATCTAATTGGTTACTGAGAAATGGGTGCACATTTAGAGAATTCTTTCTAATAAAAAATGTCGAGTACGGGTATAAAAAAAACATGCACGATAATTGTGTTTTTCTTTTATTTTTATCCCTGTACTCAATAAAAACCTAGAATATATAATATATGTAGATGCACTGCAGTAAGTTAATGTCATTAGTGTACCTACGTTTTTGTCACGTAATTCCCACCTGGGTCGCTATTTAAAATAAAAAGAAGTTATACATATCCTATAACTACAGTTGTGGAATGTATTATATTATATTATATTTAAAGCAGCTGACGTGGTGGTGCGCGTCGCAGTAATAAATAATAACATGATAACAAAATACTTTATTTTTACATCAGAATAATAATTATGACAAATGGGACTTATATACTTTAATGTCGTATTCACGTCAATTAAGATATGGAACTAATTTAAAGTATAGATTAGGAATAAAAAAAAAAAAAATACATAAATAAGAACTACTAAAATGTAATAAGTATCCAAAATAAAATTTAAAAAAATCGAATTAATTTAGAAAATCGGGGAATCAAAAATAGATCAATTAGAAGGGGACATGTTTAGGAACGGAATGGGATTTCCTAAAATGCAATGTCCGCGAAGGAAATAAATAAAAGGAACAAAATATTTTTAAATAACTTAAAGGACACAAAATTGATATTAATAACCAATTTTAAAGCATAGGTCATTGATGTTCAAGTATATATTTGAGTGAAAATGAATGCCATTGGAATTATCCAAGGAATTGAAAAATTTTAATGGATCATAAAGCTGCAGTGTTATGTATAACAATAATATAAATCAACTAGAATGCAGGACAATCAGATTGTGGAAATTTATATTAATTAAAATTTAATATTTATACATAAAAATAATTTCTAAGTAACAACTGTGAATATCCTATATATATATATATAGGATATAAAACTTTTTTTTGCAAAATAGTTATTAAAAATTAAATATACCAAATATCAATGAAATATTTAAATTTATTTTTTAATTTATACAGATAATGAAAAACTTGAAAAAAAAATTAGGTCTATAAAATAATTATTATATTTTGCTACTATTACTACATTTCTAAGTCTCTATTACATGTACATATATAGATTATAAAACCTTCATATATACCCGTTGTGTCTTTCCGTTCACCCGCGATTGTCCTTGAAACTCTTTGCCACAGTTACTATTTACTATTTACATTTTACAATCGATTGTCATCTAGTAATAATCGATTATTTTTTATTATTGATTAATCTTTTTATGTCATATTTTATTGTAGAACATCAAGAGAAACCTGGAAATCTAACACGGTCGAAGAGTGGGTTTCTCCTAACTTATTTTTATTATCTCTATTTTTAGCTTATGTTATTCTAGAAGAACCAACATGTTTATTGAGCATAAAATTTGATAGAATTTCCAGTCGGCAGACTGACGCCCACCTGCCTGTTCTTTTTTTTTTTTTGTATCGCCGACTATATATAGTTTGACCACAACAAATACAGTACACCTATCCATCAAAAGAAAAACAAAATAAATACTAAATAAATAATATTATATACCTATTGCAGGTACATTTACCTCTAATTTCGAAATTGACTTTATGTATTGACATAAATTCGTGACGTAAATTGTTAAATTCGGAATTTTCGGTCGTTAAAAATAAACCGAGTTATATAGTATCTGATTTGCATACTGGATTGCATAATCAATGATAAAAATACTATACAATAGATAAATTTAGGTAATAGATATCTGAATATTACCTCTGCGTAAATAAATCACTTAGTCTACAAACGATCAATCAATTAATGTGTAAACGTTTTTAGATTGTATAGGTACAATCAAATTAAATACATAATATACTCAAATTGATCGAAAACTCTAGATTGCGTCTACATAAAAATTCATCGAAATAATTAAAATAATAACTGTAATTCATAATATTGAAATCCGAAATTCATAGTGTAGCAAAATAGACTCCCGTCGATAATGTCTACTGATAGTGGTCTGGTTGATGTAGGATAGTGCGAGTAAACAAAAACGTGTGACATCATTTATCCACTGATAACTCCCCAGAAATCAATGTTCCACACGGGGGCGTATTAATTGAGGGAAAGGGTTCATTTGCCCCAGGTGGCACACAGAACATGGAAATTTGGAACTTTTTATTATATAATAATATAATATATCAGTGGCGTCATTCAAGTAAATATTGTTTGATTTATTGATTTAATTTAAGTATTCCGAACCGTAAAAATTTTAATAGACCATATAAAATACTGTTTCACAATTAAATCATTTGAATATTACAGTGGCGAGAATTTTAACTATAACACTATAGTTATACAGAATAAAATTATGTATAAGACATATAGGTATATATGTATAGTGGATAATTATAGAGAAAGGAAGAGGAAATTATGTAACAACAGTTGAATTATTTCGAGCAAACGCCCGTATCTGGTACTTAGCACGAACAGAAGAAGAAGCATAAATTACCGTAAAATACTAATAACAAATATATTATAAACATAATTAATTAATAATAATTCATAGTTGTAATACGTTTAATAGTAATTTATTAACTAAATAATATTACTTTCAAATAAAGTTTGTACCGTATGTAGAAAAATATTATTATTTTGAAAATTGTTAAACATATTATTCTTAATATATATTGAACAAAACTAATAATCTAAGTAATAGAGCAGAAGTATATTATTATAAAATTGGTAATTATAGTAAATATTTCTTACGTAAAAGGATGTTTAGGGAAATAAAAAATGAATTCTAATTTCCGTCACAATTCATGTCACAGATTCACAGGATTACAATATTATAATTCAGTGCTCATCGAGTGCCACGGACGTTTTAACTTGAAATTTTTAATATAGAAAAATTAACAGTTCAAAAACACTGGTAAAAAAACTGAGAAATTTTTAATGAAAAGTGGTATGTTTACGTCATAAGAAATGGGAATATCACATAATATGGCCGAATCCCATAGAGCAATGGGAATTTCCTACAAATGGATACACTGTCACGAATTACAATGTATCGGGAGATTTGCTTCTGTATGTTTTGTGGCACCAAATATTATACTATTTGATAACTTTTTAGGAGAACTCGGACGGTTTTCACAACGAGTGTCTCGTATAATCGTATGTAGTATTTGGTCAGTATGACCAAAGAAAACGTGGTCATCCTTCGATCGTTATAACACCTGGATAATATGTCCATCGGGTCCAAGCATTGAAAGAGCCAATCTGTTAGGTGTTCTGGAAAAAAAAAAAAAACACGCCTGGGCTTAACATCGAATCGTGGGACGAATATTTTTCTTCGTGGAGTTCTCAAAAATCGAAATTTCGTAAAATAGACGGGGAAACCATAGTATAACTTTATCCAAGTACAATTATCTTCTACAAATCCTTTCCACAGTTATTTTCTGCGGCCATAGCTCACCCGATTTGATTTCTGCGATATTTTCCTGTGTGAGTACATTGAGGCTAAGATTTATATAAACATCGGCCTCAAACCTTTGAAACGTTTAAGGATGTTTATTGCGTACACATTACCGACATTCTTCCGGAGATGACTATTAGTATTGGGAAAACATTAGAAAATGACTTCCGTAGTGCATCGCGAATATTAACCACCACTTGAGTAATATTGTTTTCAAAATCTTGTGCAGAAAAACTAGATAAGATTAACAATTTTTTTGGTTTCTATTTTAGATTATAACTTATATATCCCCCCCCCCCATTGTATCTTAAAATGTCGTTATGGTAACCGATTGTTGCTCTAGGTTTTATAGTTTAATTTCGTAAAAGAATTTTTTTTTAAAATACAATGACCACGTATGGATACTTCTATTTCTTTGCATTTATTATTTGATATTATTATATAGACATATTTTTCTTAAATTTTACTTTGCGTTCGCAGATTTGTCATTGTTCAAAAATTGTTTTTAACGACGAAGAATAGAAACTTAAAATTCGGATAGATGAGTATATTTTTCATTACATTTGAAAATATAAAGTATTTTTCTATTTTTTATTACCTTTTAAATTGTAAGAGTTATTCATTGTCTTATTTATTTATTTATTATTATTTTAATTGTATATTTAATAATTTATTTTTAAAACGCCATCTCCAAAATTATATAAGTAGGTACCATAATGAATTACTATTTTGATTACTATTATTAATAGATAAAACTACGATACACAGGTTATAGCACCAACAAAATCTAACCAATATTAGAAAAAAATATTGCAAGCGAGTAATTTCAGATTTTAAATAGTAAGTGCCAAAATATTTATACAGAAAAATTGTCAATATAATTATCCGTATCTAGTATTTATTTAAATCAGTGGACAATAACTAAAATTAATAAAATTATTTCAATACACATATAATAATTATTTTATTTTATTACATAAAAATTTAGAAAAAGTTATAAACAAAAAAAAAGTCCAATTTAAAACATTTAATTTATTAAGTAACAATAATTTATACATTTTCAATCATCGTAAAATATTAATATGTATTATTTTTTAAAAACAAAAACATGCTATTCTATAAATATATAATAAGAGGAAAATTTAATAACATAACTCTTTTCCCGCCGAAATTAAGTGAATTCATTTAACGTAGTTAAATATGAAATTGTAAAGGTAAGTAGTGTACGGTACAAAATAAGAGTTAAAAGTTACATTTAGGTTTAGTTTACTTGAAAGAGTTAAAAGTCAAAAAGAATAAATATAACACGCTCTTAATAAAGAGTTAGAATTAAATTAAATACTTTTGAAATTTACCATTTAAATGAAAAAACCTCGTTTTTTTATAAATCTAAAAATTTTATAATCACTACTTTACATAATTAGGACATACATTATCTAACGGGAATAAAAAAATAACTATCTGAAAAATAACGCGTTAATTTAGAAGAAAATGTTTAAAAGAAAAACACAAGTCCTAACATTAACCTTGAGTATTTATAATTTATCAATGATTATTGTCTGGTAAATTGTACACTATTATTCATTGTGAATAACGAAAAAAAATTTTCAGTATTATGGTATTAATTTGTGATCCTTTTGATACTAATTGCGTTTTGATTCTTTCGTAATAACAAAATATGAAATAGGGACTTAACGCATTTAATATCATTATGCTTCATTATGGCATAATACATAAACTAAAATATAAATTATTTTTAACAGTATCTCCAACAGTATTATTACAAATGACTTATTATAATATATAATTACGGTAGAATAAAAATAATTTAATTAATAATTTACAACTTTAAAAACTGTATAAACACAGCCAAATTATAGAAAATTAAATGTATTTTCGTAGGTACTAACTGATATTTAATATGGATAGGAATGAAATATAAAAAGTTACAAAAAACGCAATTAAAAAAATTCAGTCAGTAAGGGGTGGAATTACTTTGATCGTCGGATGTCAATAGGACTGGATGTACTTTGGTTATCGCGAATATGCTACTTTTGATGGATGTAATCCATTTGAATTAAGCGATTCTAATCAAATTTCGATATAATAAATTAGTTGCCATGATAATTGAATTTGTTATTTTGTAATTTCCCCTATATTTAGGAAACGTTTCATACTGCATACGAGTACACTGTATATAAGATAGTTTTTTTATGCTTAAGAGGACGATTTACTCCTATCTTTTAAGAGATTTTGTATAGACATTTTTTACGAAATTTTAACAAAAATTCAAATCAAACATTTAATAATATTTAAATATATTTTAAAAGTGATTTAAAAATATTCCCATTTTAGCACCTTTTTTATTATTATTTAATCGCAATATTTATTTTTAAAAAATTCCACGTTTTACTTACCTTCGTACTCCAAGTTTGATGGTTTTCAGAATCAGAACGATCGCAGATAATTAATATTGGCACTAAATAAAAGAAGAAAAATTTTTCCAACTTTTGAGAAAGGATTTTTTTTCGAAAGTATTTTACATCTGTAATAGTTGATCTTTAAAAAAGTCGAAATTTTACAATTTTAATTTGTTTATGAAAAATACAATATTAAAATCAAATAAAAACAAAAAATAACTTATAAATTATAACTTATAAAAAATTTTGTTAAATTTAGTCAGCTTTTTATTGAATTAAAAAATATTTATCTGTAATTTATCTTGCTGATATATAACTTAAAGTACGAAACTATATTTGTACGGAAAATTATTCGGGGTGTGTTAAGCAAACTACTAGGAAAATCAAAAAGTTACCTCTCAAAAGTACCAATTGCAATTAACTTTAAATAATTAATATCGTTAATATACAGACTCAAAATCTCTCACTGGACTCCTTTTGGTCAAAAAGTTGATCACAGAATAAATAAACATCAACGTGAAATCAATAGCTTCCTCGTTACGCTCTAAATCTAAAATTGTTCTTAAAAAGTAGTTAAATGTCAAAATGCTCTAAAAATACAAAAAATTACCTACATTTTTAAAACGTAAAATAATGAAACCACAGTTCTATATTTATAAAATAATTAATAATGAGTAATATGGTTCATGACTTAAATATACCGATCCTAGTAAAGGAATAACTAGAAATTCTTTTAATTTTTTTTTTTTTTTTTAATTAATCAAATATTATGAATCTATATATTATATGGGTGCTATATATAATTGAAGTTTTTAGGACTGAAGTATTAACGAATTTGTGCCATCTTGATATTTTTTATATTACTATTTTTAGTTTTAATCAAAATAAATAAATTATACATTTAATCGCATTATGGAGACCACATATATTATGGTACATTACATTATATATATAATGAAGTATTTTTATTTATGAATCCATATTAATATATTATACCTTAGTCGAATAAACCAAGTTCATAAACAATTGTTTGTTTATAAATCTAATTTTATTTCGAATTAGGTTAGCTCATTCGTTTTGTATCATCTCTTTTAATGAAAAATATCATTTCGCCTTAGGCTAAAATAAAATATAATACATAAACACGAAATGATATATAAACTGTGTAAATATATATTTTAAGTGTAATGTGTTATTGCCACTAATATGTCAATTTTTACTTGTAAAATGTATAATATGTATAAGACCTTTATAACAATATGGTTACTGTCTGGAAAAAGTTATTTATTGTAATATCAAATAAACTTTGTTTTTATTATAAACTGAATAAGTTTTTGAACATGTATTTCATAATTTAATGTAGTAGGTATATATAATTTTTAATAACAAATAATGCAATATTTTTACAATTCAATATTCATAGAATGAAGAACGTTATATAATCCCTATTAAGTGTAAACGATTATAACGTGAACAATGTTTAGACAACAACTATTGGCATACTTTTATTATTATGATTATAGAATAATCGTCAAGTCACTCTTCAATGTCAATCATTCACGTATGAATATAACATCAATATGCGGCATATAATAATAGGCAGTGAATATTACAATTATATGAACATTATAAGTGTATGTCATATTTTAAACATAAAGTTGACAAACTAAGAAGTAATAAAATTTATGGAATAAAAATTCATCCAAAATAAGTCTTTCAATTGTCCAATTATCTTATATTAACACTAATCGTAAATTTTTGTGTAATTATGTAGATTCACATAGCGCAGGCTTAGAACCGAAAGGTTCTAAATCATCAATTTTATTTTTTACACAGTACTTTTTTATATTCAATATATAATAATTTTATAGGCTATCCTGTATATGTACATGATATTACCTTTTTGGTACTGAACTAGCAAATTAGAACAATTACAGGATAATATTACATATTCTGTAAATATACCAGATACTTATTATATAATGTTACAGAAATAACAGACTCGTCATCGAAGTCAACGTAAAATATTATATTTTTGTTATCGACTTATCTTGTTGAAGTGTATATAATATTTACCTATAACGACAAAAAATTCTTTAACCTTTTCAGACCCCAAGTACACTACAGTTCACGCGTATTTCAATATATTATTAAAAATTGTATGTTTGTTTTGTATGCATGATGACATTTTTTTTCTTTTTATTCAAGGAAATCATAAATATCGGTATAAACAGTCTTAGAACATTTTATAATTTGTAAGTTACAAACTATCAATAGTTTTATTAGATATGATAAAAAAAAATATTCGTATGGTTAGATCTTTATTTCTCCGTTTTTGAAAGCAATACATAATAATTAAAATTTTTTTCCTTATAGTAAAGTAAATGAGTAGAATATTATATATATATATATATATATATAGGACAAATATTCAAAATAAGGCCTCCAGGTGCCATGCACCAATCTTGATGGATTGCAAGAGCGATCTATTCCCTAAAAATATCTTTACCGTTGTTCTCAATTAAAATATCCAGTTAAGGACAAGACAGCTCTTATATACGTCTGCTTATTTGTTGTGACATCCTAGTCAAGTTATGGCTTCAATGAATTCTAGCAGTAAAATCACCTTATCAAGATTTATGCTTTCTTTAATAGTCATTAAAAGCTTACGAAAACGTTTACAAAAGTATCTCAAATGTAGCCCTACAGAAGTTTAGGGAGCACTTATAGTATTTAATCGATGAATTAGTTCTTCTGTCATTATTTTACGATGAAGTAGACCGAAAAATAAAAGTAAATATGGTAGCAAATTTATCTAAAGGAAATATATCGACCACTGAGAAACGATACAGCCCATTGAAGGAATAACATTACGGTTCCTTATACGATTAGTTTGATGATTATATGAATATAACCTTTTCATTAGATTTATATTTACATCATGTAATTTAACACTAACTATTGTTTTTATTATTGTAGAGAAAAAATCTTTGATTTTATATCAGTCAAGAGCAAGAATTTATTCTCTCGTCTTAAAATTAATGACACGAGTTTTCTTCACGAGTGTCCTTCTTCATGGGAGACCAACACTTCTTTTCTAAAAACCAAAAATACCGTATTAACCCTTAAAGTAGTAAATCATGCAGCCAAAAGATCTGTAAAGTTAATGCAAGATTTGTATGGTCTGATTACTGTTGAGGAGGAGCAAAAACAATATTTGTTACGTTATGCGCAAGAGCACAGAACAATCTATCCTGACCGTAAAAAAGAAACGTTAAAAAGTAAATATGTTAAATAATTGATTTTTTTAAATTTAAAATAGCAATAATTTTAAGATTTGGATCAATCTGTGTTGTATTTTAAAAAACTTCCAATAAAATTTTCCAATTTCCAACACATATTTATTATTTATAAATAATAAGATTAAATTGACCCATATTATGATAAATACATTAATATTATTATCGTACTTATGATAAATGTTGATGTTCTATAACAGTTATTTGCAAAATTATAAACACGACGTATTTACAAAAATGGTAAACGTTCTATAAATAACAAATATATTAATATACTGAAATTTCAAAATCAAGTTAATAATTTCCAATCGACCTGAAATTTTTATAAGATAGTTTTAAGTCATAAAAAAAAAAATTATGAGGTATGCGTTTCAAATTTCAAACTTTGCCAACATTTAGGACATCCTAGATTAGTGGTACTTTTAAATCGGGTAAAAAAAAATCAAAATTTTTTAACTCGTTATGGACGTTCTTAGGTCTCATTTCAATGAGACATTCATTCATTCGAACTCGCATTATTTTTTATGATTTTGTATATGCAATGTGTAATCTACCTTTTCCTTTTCACTGAATAATAATGTTATTGAACGATAATTCTGAACACGTTGATCATAAAATTCCTGGATGTATCACTGCCAATTTTTGCAGTTCCTAAGTGAATTTTGTTATCGGAGGAGTATTCTAAATTCTAACGGTTAATATCGGGGATAGCTAAAACATTTTCTTTCATTTTTATATCCACGATAAAATTTCATCGAACTGATAAAAAAACACATTGTAAAATTCAGAACCTATACTATCTATGAACCATCTAAAGTCCCCATACTGAATAGCGAAGTGTTTTCTTTTAACAATAGGATGTGTTGTGGACTTTATAAATTATAAGATATCATTTTTATTTTTATTCGGTACATAAAATATATTTAGAATAATTTAATATTTAGGATATTTTAACGTGTCAATAATTTTTTGGTGTTGAGTTACTTGTAGAATTATTTAAAAATATAAATAAATACCCAGTTTTTACAAATAATTTGTTTTTATTTAACAAATACGTATTTCGAAAACTACTAGTAGTTGTTTAACACTGAAGATGAGAACATTGTTTTCGAAATACATATTTATTAAATAAAAACAAATTATTTTGTAGAATCTGGGTTTTTATTTATATTTATGTGTCAATAATTTATTATTTTAATTACATCACAAAAATCATTAAGTTTGTATAATATTTTTTAATTTGAATAATGTCAATATCAAGATATTAAATTGAATAATTTTTGGTTTTTTTTTTTTCATATAAACACTATAATAATATATGTTATCTATATTTCATAAAAATGATTAACTAAATTATCAAATAAGTATATACCTAACAGTTAACGTTGTCCCTTAATTGTAATTTAAATTTATTAAAAAATTAATATATATTGAAATTACTAACTATACCGATCAATTTGTTCATTATATTTCTAAAGAATCAGTAAGTACTTATTAAAATATTATGTTAAAAAAAAAATTCAATATTATTTGAATTAACGAATGTCTTGAACATTTTTATAATTTAAAAACTGTTTTACCAAACTATATTTTTTATATAAAAAGTGCGTTTCCCAATGTTGGTATGTTACTATTTAGTATTAGTAATATCCAAATTCCAGAGATGAGCCTACAAAACTATAATTACATTTTGGTATATTGTTATGTATTTTCAATCTTTTTTAATATATTTATACTATGGAATATAAATACTTAAACTCAATAGTATTGTTTTTTTTTATAGTTACAATTATACAGTTTTGTAATTAATGCAATTGATTTATAATATTTAATACATTTTATTTTTTATAACGTGTAAAAAATCATTTTTCGATTAAAACACTAATTTTTTGACAATTAAAAGCTCAATAACTTAAAATATAGTAAATTATATTATAATGCTACGAAAAACTGAATACCACTCATTTTACGAATAGCATGTATGCAGTTCAATAGTGTATCTACTAGAGGTTTTTGCTTTCGATTCGGAATCTAGAGTTATAATATTCTAAGTTTACTACTTCCGATAATTAAGTAGATAAATAAATAAATGTTAAATAAATCTATGTACACTAAATATTAACTAATCTAGTCATGTTAAGCTATAATATATTTTATTAAAATATAATAGATTCCTTAAAAGGTTTTTTAAATAATTAACATTTCAGATTGTTTTTATTATTATTTTTATTTATTTTAAGACCTGGGAAACAATGATCATTGGTCGATAAAAATTATATTAATATTTAAATATAATTGAAATATTTACAATACATTGAAATAAATGAAAACTATATAGGTACAACTATTACAACTATTGTTCATTCATAAAATTCGTATCGTTGAGTAGTTTAAAGAGATTATTGATTGAGGAAGTATCTGGTCCGAATATCGTATAAAAGTTTTCTAAAATTTTAAGTCTGGGACTTCGTCGTATGCTATACGTTTTAGGTTTAAGAGATTACCAAAACAATGCGTATAACAAAATTAAGTACATTTGAGCTTTTAAGCACAAATCAATATAGTCACAAAACAAAAATTTAAAAAAACTCTTTTTAGTTTTATCAGTGTAATAACATTTAAATAAAAAACCAACTTTTTCTTAGCCATCTTTTTCATGAAAAAGGTTATTTACTTTTACCTTTCATATCACCCGAAATATTCCGATTTTATTCCACCAACGTATTTTTGTGCTATTCGACATTGAACGCCGTTCTAAACTATTTTGAGAAAATTTTAGAATTTTTCTGCGTCCCGTTTTTGGGAGATTCCTCTACGCACGATGGAAAATAGAAGGTGATATAGGCCGTGCGATACACGTTTTCGCAGGGTGTATGATGCCGTTCGCGTTATCACCTTTCCGCGAGTTATTTTCTTTATCCTCCTTCGCCATAATATTATCAGTCCGAAACCCCCGATTCATTTTATTTTTTATTTTTATAATTCGCTTTTCACGTCTCGCTGATGACACGATCGTATTCTGTGGCCTCATTAACCTTTATCGTAATACTATAAACTCGAACACCAAGCTCGGTATGTTGCACTGTAATCAAGTAATGGTTCCAACGTTCTAAAAATTGACTTCACTATCGGTTTCTTCGCTTTCAGGTAAATTTTAATTTCTCATCTATAATTGTATTTATTACGTTGGCTACTAATAGCACAGCACTTGCTTGTAGTAAAACAATTTTTTATAATTGATGATAAATAATCATATAAACCGGGTGTTTCTAAAAAAAATACCGAAACATCGTTCACATACTCAGTGGAGTGACACAATTGAATTTTTTTTATCTACCTATAAAAACTAAGTAGGTACTTATATTTGCGATTTATAATACTTTAAGATAAATAAAAAAAATTAATCCACTATGATATTTCCTATGAAATTCTCATACGATATGCTACATCATTTTTCATAGTTTTCGCCCATTTTTAAGGGGATTGGAAGTGATCATTTATTAAGGGGTTGTGTATAGGCAATTATTTAATACATTTGTGTTACACAGTGTTTGTGTCAGTAGTATTTGTTCTTAAGTGTGTGTAAATACGCTGGACAATAATTTTATGGTATGTTCACTCGCACACACAGGCACAAGTCAATAAATATGGCTACCATATTTGAAAAGATACTCTATCACCTAGATAACCTATCTATTATTACTATAATAAGGTATTGTAAGATAATCTCTATCACCCATTGTCCTAGTGATGCGATAAGGATTCTGAAAACTGATCTGAATTAATCGTGTTTCAATTCGTCGTGAAATCTACTTTAGAGAACTTTCCAACTTTTTCATTTTATTTCCTTAATTTTCATCAAAATTTAAAATGTAAATTTTTAAATGTCCGAATATATTAACTTAATTTTAAGTGGACTTAGTGAGAAAACATCAAACATATAGGAAAGTCCATCTAAAGTAGACAGTATGACAAATTTAGATCAATTTTTATAATCCTTATCACTAGATCCATCGGTACATTGGAAATTGAAATGGTCTAAATCGGTATGTTACGTGTGTGATAGAAATAGACAGACAATCCCCTTAACGTACCTAGTTTGACGCTCAGTGGGGCCTGATGTCGCTATAATGAAAAAAATGAAAAAAATGATATGACATCAATTCATATGAGAAATATGCAAAAAATATTATGGTTTAAATTATTTATTGACGTTTAATATACCTGATTGATATTACTACGGTTTTAAAATGAAAAACTTGAATTTTTTACATTTGTTCTTAAAATATTGCAATACATGAATAAATATTTCATAATAATTAACAAAAATAACTCCAGTATATTTCCTGTAAACTTCTCATATGAATAGATATGTCACATAATTTTTTTCATTATCACGACATCAGGCGACACTGAGCGTCAAAACATTAAAAAATGGGCAAAAATTAGCAAAATGATGTGATATATTCAATTGTATGAGAAAATTGCAAAAAATATAACGGTGTATTTATTTTTACATTTATATCAATATATTATGAATAAAAAATAAAAAAAAACTTAAGTTTTAAAGGTAGAAGAAATAAAATTTCTATACTGAGTATGTGTACGAATTTTCGGTGTTCATTTTATATATATATATACACACACACACATACACATACACACATACACATACATATTTAGCTCTACTGATTTTAGTCATAGGTTTTGATTAAAATATTTTTCTATGACATAAAATACTTACATAAATAGAAGACAAATTTAAATATTATAACCATAAAGATATGCTTAAGTTTGTCAAAATCGAACTGAAACAAAATCTGAAAAAGTTTTTTTTCACGATATAATAAAATGTTATTGTTTGATAAAGAAATATTGTATATATTAGACCAATCATGTGTGCTTAGAGGGTTTCTTTTGGGTTATTGTTTCAAGGGCTTAGGATGATTTCAATAGAAATTCGTCCAACATTCGTAAATATAATATGCGTGAAAAGTTTTTGCACGGAACGATATTTAATGACAACTAAAACTCCCCAAACATTTGAATTTGTAATTTTGACAGTTTTCTCTCTACACAAAAACAAAAATCAATTGTAATTTTTTTTTTCTTTTAAGCAAATACATTGAACTTTAAAGTAATGATAAATCGTTTCTTTTGATTAAATATTTATGATTTATTAAAATTTGTTATTATTTTTAGTAGTTTTCCTTTACTTTAATTTTCTTAAACATTACTAATAAAATCTTAAGTTAAATTTTTAAACAGATACTAACTACAATACATTTTTTATTAGAAAGATTTTCATCCGAATAATCCTACTTAACTTCTTTTACGCAAAAAATATATACATTAAAAAAAAAAAAAAACAAATCAAATTTCAAAGTTGTATAAATTTTATGTACTAAATATTGGTATAAATGTTTCATATTTTAATCACGTTAAAATAGTACTATAGTAAATAATTGGTGTACATTTTAAGTATTTGCAGACATTGTAATTTTTCAATTTATGAATTTACCTTAAGAAAATTACTAGGAATATCGAAAATAATATCATTATTTTCTATTAGAAAGCTCTTTATTCAAAAACTTCTACTCCAGTCCATTTACCCTATAAAGTGTATAAAAGTATACATACATATAAAATTAGCACATACTTTTAAATCAGTACATTTATCGTAATGCTTAGAGTCTAAAATTAAGAATAAACTTAAATAGAAATTGATTTGTTTGATGAATTTGATTTTTGAAATAGAATTTGATTAAATTATTAAAATATTAATAAAATTACTTTCTATAATATATTATCATAATTATTAATATACGTAATTAATAAAATATATTATGATATAATGTATCATTTTTAAAGTTTATTATAATAAATGGGAATAGTCAAAATTAGAGAGGAATAACTAAGAAATGGATTTATGGAGATTGAGGAAATACAAGATCAGTAGTTTACAGAAATACAATTTTTTTAAATACTTTCATACAAGGGAATATATTATTGTCGTTTTAGGAAATATTAAATTTAAGAACAATTAAAATTCAGAATTTTTTACTGTAATGGTTATTTTTTCGTCTAATTTACTGTTTAATATTTTACATAAAAATATACACATACCTTCTATCTCCTTACGGTGCAAAAAATTTAGCTGTGACATCTGGGAGAGTATTTCAAATAACATGACGAAAAAAAATATCCAATAACTTTAACGAAAAATTTGATTATACAAAATAATTCTTTTATTTTTATTTACTTTTATCATAAACATTAGAGAAATATCACCGAATTACGTCGATAAAAGTGGTCCTTGATTTTCCCAAATGCGCTCCGAACATGAGTGATAACGTTTTTATATGTACATTAGGTACAGCATAGGATATTTATTGGGATTTTATTATTTTATCCTAAGTAGTACAACTTATAAATAATTATTATAATTCGTTATTTAAAGACAAGATTATTCTCGTACGAGCGGTTGCATTTCCAAAAATATACGACTACTAGAATAAGAAATATGATTAAAAATGTAGTTTCCTATTCATAAATACACTGATTTTAAAGCACGGGTTGCCCTCTGACATTATAAGTTCATGATTATTATACTTATGAGCAGTAATAATATTTAAACATAAATATGTATTATATTATCTAAAAAATTTACAGTATTAAAAAAAATATACATATATTTTATTCTAATACTCGTGTTTTCATGGAAATAAAAAAAAATCGAATTCTATCGAGAAAAATTTGATCCTAAAATAATATGTCATATTAGTTATTCATAAGTTTGTCAATTCAGTATGACAGAATAAACAAAACCAATAAATGTTCTATGCTGTACATGTAAAAATGACATCACTACTGTTCGATGCGTATTCTGGGGATGCGACAAATTTGGGCGATATTTTTTCGTTCCGGCTTACTATATTAAGCACTTTTTTTTTAATGTCCATGACTCCTATACAGATTATAAATATAAGAATATGGACTATTGATTGTGCAATAAATTATAAAAAAATAAATGCTATTATTATTTTTATTCTTGCCATACTTACAAAAATTTTAAATCGTTCCTTAATTATTATTGTATGTTACTTAGGAAATAGTGTCTCACTTTAAAGAAAAAAAGAACTCTTTTATAAATGTCTTGATTTCCTTAAAAATTATTTTTCTGCTGAATAATTTTCCCGTTTTAAGGATCTGGAAAAATATTTTTCTGAAATTGTGTCCTGTTTTGCACTTTTTTTGTGTTTAATTGAATTTTTATTGGTGTTGAATCAAACAACGTTTAATGGTTAAATGATAAATATAAGAATACCAGCAAAAATATCGTTATATGGCAATATTATATTAAACCATTGTAGTAAGCGATTTTCAAAAGATCTGAAGTTTTAGGTAATGTATAATTTATATTATATATTATTATTATTATTATTATTATTATTTTGTATACGATGTTTAAATTGCATAATATAATATGTGTATGCAATGTATGTACATGGAAATATGAACGTGTAAAACACATAGGTACTTAAAAATATCTCAATGAAAATCTCGAGTAGCCCGTCACCTGTGCAACGATTCCAAATGTTATAATTACATATTTATATACATACGTATGTTCCCAAGTGTGATCGATGTCTTGGAATATTCTGTTTTAAATTATTAAACTATTTTAAATATTTTATGAAGCATGTTAAGTAGTCGTATGAAAATAGTAATGATTGTCCCTGTGACAATTTATACGTAAATTAGATACCCGTTGATCTAATTACGCTTCAAACTATATGATTACATATTATTAATAATAATAATATATATATATATATATATAAAGTCACTTATCGTTAAGCAGCTTGCGGACGACCCTTTTTGTATGCTGCTGATATTCTTTATGTACAAGAAGTGTTTTCGATGCTCTCTATGACGTTAAACCACAAGACCTTAATTATATAAGTTATAAGTAATCATATAAGGTATAAGTAATTTTATAAGGTATAAAATAAATAATAAACACTGATTTCGATTCAATAAAAGAAAACCATCCAATCGGAGAGATGGCACGACTATGGAATTCTTAAGCTGTTTAGTCAGAAGAGAGAAATAATTTCTTCTTTTATTATACGATACTTAAAGGAAATAACTATAAAAGAACAATTATTAAATTTATCGTTATTATTATTATTATATTTTCATTTATGGATACAGACTTTTTTCTATACACTACAATGATGTGGGACGGGTCATCTGAGCGCTACATAAATATAAAATTATACGTTGTTAAGTAGGTATATAGAAAGTATTCGATGAAAAAATCTATAGGAATATATTTAAATAATAATGATTTTTTTTTTTCATATTTTTCTTCTTGATAAAAGAATTTGTGATATTTGGAAGAGCAAAATACGAGAAAAATGAGTGAGGAAGACTGGTGTGTGAGACTACTGCCAGAGAGCGGAACGACAGCCGGTGATAGATACTGCTGAGGGTCTTATATATATATATATATATATATATATGTAAATGGCCTTGATAATTTTATCCTCATGATAATTATTTGGATTCAGATTATCCTAGCGGTCTCTTTCACGCTTTTAACAATATTGTTGATGTACGTGGCCTTTAAATATTACAATTACCTATGTAATATTCCACACAGACTATGTCTTTACTGGTTTACTATCACATATAATATTATTATTAATAAACGTATTATTTTGATTTTTCAGAATAATTTCCCTAGGCCTGCACTTTCTGTCTTTTTGTATACATTTATTGAAAGATAAAGTACAATATACGTATAATTGATATATTACACCATAAAATTAAGTAGGTAGGTAAATAAAAATCAAATTATTAGTATAATTATTCGAGCTTGACAGAGTAAGTCAAAGGAGGTGACTTATCTAGTAAATTAGCTTAGTTTTTGAACACAATAAGTTGGGGCGAGTCAGCGAATTCACTGATATACTAGTACCTCAAATTTTTTTTGAACAATAAAATAATTCATCCGGAGGATACAGAAGACGATTCTGAACGCACTGTAACTATTTAAGTAATAACCCAATCAGAACAAGATAATTTCCAACGATAATATTTAATTTCATATATCATAGTTATTCTTTTTTCTGTTTTAGGATATACTATTTTTATTTATATATCTCTCATTTAATAATTAATCGAATGTCATACATATTTATTCATACAATTTGCAAATTTTCACATTTTGTTTTCTATTAGTGGTTATATTAATCCAAATTTTTAAAGTATTTAAATTAATATATTCTAGTAGTTGGCAACTAATTTGAACTCACAAGCGAAAGTCATGAATCAAAAATAATTTTCGGGCAATGAAACGAAAGTTTGTCCATCGTTCCTTCATTCAGTGCAAGGTAGAATAAAGTAGTATAATTTTATTAGATTTGATGGCAATAATAAATCAATGCAGTTAAAAAAATAATTCTAATAACGAACTCCCACATGAGGATTATAGAGGAAAATTAGCCTTTAGAAAAATATCAGACGGTGGTGTTATGCTAAATACACTTAGTGAATATAAAACAATTTGTATTAAACAAAAACAAATAATAAAATTGTAAAATCTAGTTGAAGTTTGTTTTCCCTCTAAAATGTATATCTTAGCTGCCAATTGCAAATGATGTTCGATTTATTAAATTTCACTGTAAAAAAGTTAAAAGATTACAAACAATTTTTACAATATTTTTTCGACATAGTTGGAAAAATTAACAATCAATTATTACTTTCTATTGAATTTCAAATTAAAATTTCAAATTACAATTGTTATCAATATAAAAATCAGAAAAAATCTTAAAACCTATACTAGTTATAAATAGCCGAAAATTGATACAACAATATTTTAAAACTTCAATATAAGTTAACACATTACTGAAATACAATATTCGGTGAGAATTTCGAATCAATAGGATAATTTATCACCTGAATTTATACAATTATATAACCGAAATTTATTTCGTTCATTTAAACAGAATATTTGGCGTAAAATAATCGACTTTACGGAAGACATTTTCCAAAATAAAAAGTGTTTACCTAACTGCATGGAAATATAGAACAGGAACTTTATCTCATCGACATATTATTATGTTACTATTGAATAGGTAATATAAATTGTGTTTGATAAAATAAATACAGTTAGTATAATATTTAGAGAAAAACACTTTTGGTAGTTAATCATGAAAGAGTAATCAATATGTCGTCACATTATGCTAATATCGGGTCGCATACGAAATAGACTCCAAGTGCCGCCGGTTGCCGACATACTGCGTACACGCGATATTGTATATTATTTCATCTCTTTATGTTATTACTTTATGAATGACCCCAGTTAAAAGCGTATTCGATTCTCTTACTGGTGTAATATTATTTTATTTAATAATACAATTATATACACACGCGATAGTGTTGTAAGATCTATTCCCAAGGGAATGTTATAATATATTTTACCATGGCACTAACTTTTGCAAGAAATGCAATTTCGCTCGTTCAATTTCCGTGGACATCTCTTATCATTGTTTCAAACTATCTCATATATAATCAAATGCGATGGGTAAAGTTGTTTGGTATGAAATCTGATATATTCTAAGGTATGCTTCTGGAGATCCACAGGCTTATCGGTGTTAACACTTGTTTTTCTGTTATCAACTTTTGACGAGTCGACAATAGATGCTTCGGAATTCCAATATTACATTAATGAAGTTATTCTTTCTGATAGTTATTCATTGTGTGTATATAAACTTTGAATTCTATATTTATCAGTTTATTGCTATTCACCAATATATTAATATCAAGTCAGCTGCTCCGTAATTATATAGATTGTTTTTTACAAGTAATAATTATTTATTTATTTTATTAATATACAGGCTTGGGCTAAAAATTACAATGATGCACTTTTTTACATAATATTATAAATGTATACAGATGAGAAACTTAAGTCACATAAATAGTATAACTTAATGTTATTAGATAATACAACAAAATTACATTAATATATTATTTTAAATTATGCAGTAATCAAACTAGTGACTACAATTTAATATTTACAATTTCTTTTAACTATATTTTAATTAGACTTTCCACTACAATTATGTATAATAGTTTAGACAATTATATTATAGCTTTCGCTCTAGCCAATCAAGATCTCTAGTAGAGACAAAAATAAGTAGAAACCTTAGAGGAGATTTTAGGCTAGAGA
This sequence comes from Pemphigus obesinymphae, assembly GCA_025469235.1. Lineage (NCBI taxonomy): Eukaryota > Metazoa > Arthropoda > Insecta > Hemiptera > Aphididae > Pemphigus > Pemphigus obesinymphae. The sequence continues at coordinate 20,930 of JAIPRL010005747.1, forward strand.
ATGGTTAAAAGACGGAATGAGTATAATATTGTGTTCTTTTAAGTGAACTTTGAAATTTTACATGAACTCTTAAATCTTGAATTTAAAATTGAATGTTTTATCTGAACTACGACTAAATCAACCAGAGGACTATTGAACTTTCTCGAGAATTAGAAAATTATTGTCAATAATTATAAACAATACTACCAACGAACAATATTATTGACGATGTATCGAAAAAAAAAAAAAATAATAATAATAATAATAATAATAATAATAATACAAATTGAATTTTTCAATATATTAATCAAGTCTTTAATATATCTAATACCTAATATCAATATACACTGTAAATGTTTAACATTTATTAAAGAAATGTTTTGGATAAGTGATGAAAAAAAAAGGTATATAGTCATTTAGTCTACCGTAATGTTAAAAGGTTGATATTGTTCCTGATATTATCATATACATTTAGACCTGAATACTCTAGTGGGTTGTAAATTTAGTCCAAGAACATTGGAATTTTAGTAAACTATATATATATATATATGTATATTCTATAGCTTTAGCTAAAGTCAATTTTAATATTCCCTAGCGATCCGATTTACTCGATATTTTATGCTATTTCCATCAAACCTTTCAGCTATCGCAAACTACACACGAAATAATCTATCGTTGTTTGCATTTTGCCAATAATAAAAACCCATCTTCCACATAATAAATAATAATAACATATTTTATTTTTTAATTTGCATTTTAATTAGTTTAGTTTTGGTTTGTAATTATAAGTTGCCTTTCTCGTTTATACCTATTATTATTCTATAGCTTATGTTTTACTGTTTTAGTATAATTAATTATGATTCCTTATATACAAGTACTTATTTTATTCAACTCGAATAAATTGTTATATATATATATATATATATATATACTTGTAAGTAAGTGCTACGAAGTAGGTTTTAGTTATATAATTATATCCAATTGAGTTCAAACAAATAAACAAATATTTATTCAAAGAAAATATAAGTACAAAGTAGTAATACAATATATATGTATCAAAATAAGTATAGAATATATTAATGTATTTTTTGTTTATTTCAGTGAAGAAACATTTTATTTATTTATTGAATTAGCTCTAATATAATCGCTCAATAATTGACATTAGAATAATTATAAAATACCAATACATACGCCATTTTGTATACACAATATTTCACAAAATCACTATTATTTTTTATTAATATATAAAATAGTGAATTTTTATCTATTAAATTTAACGTTTAAAATCGATCTGTTTATATAAAAATATAAGTACCTATATTAAAATAAAATGAATTGTTGAGATAATGAATAATGTATTTTACTTCGCTAACATTACAGCAGTAGAAACGCACTAAAATATACTTCATAAATGTACTCATAATTCACAATAATATTATAAATTCTTGAAATGATCCTATTTTAACCATTATACGTATACTGACACAAATAATTAGAGACACCGTTCAATTATTCAAATTAATCAAATTGATCGGGTGTGAGTTAGCATTTAGAAGTGAATAAAAAATAAATAATCGTAATTTATCTCGGAGAATCAATTGTAAGGCAAATTTTAATTTACTGCCGCAGTCCTTAAACAAATGTGTTGAAAATAATGTGAAAAATTTAAGATTGTGTAAAATCATCACTCATCCCAAAGCATTACCGAAAATGTAAGCTACTGTGTATAGAAACATATTATAACGATTTGCCTTCGTATTTTTGTTAAGCCAGAAAGTGTGGATAAATCACGTATTAAAAAAGGATCTTTGGGTTGCCCAGTCTAATTTATATTTTTGCAGTAAAAGACCTGGAACATAAAAGGTTTTCCGACCGGTGTTTAGGGGACACACACTGAATGCTATTTACGTAACATACCTTCATAACTGTGATTAGGTTATCCGAGAAAATCGTGACCAATGAACGTGGATAACATTCAAAAAAGTACCTAGTTATAATAATACCGATCATCGCCGGTTACCTTGGGAAATTTGAGATGCCCTCGTATTTCATCGTCAGTCAATAATGTAACAACGTTAATATCAATAAAATGTTAGTTAAAAATAAGTTTTAACGAATGATAAATCCGCTTGATTTAAACAAAAAGGTTCTACACCATGTTTTAGGTTTGTATACACAAGCTTAAACACCTTATATACTCCCGTTGTGTCCGTCCGTTCGTCTGTCCGTAGTGTTACTGGTGCATGCATATAGCTATTGGGTTCGTTTATATGGGTTTTATTTAGATATTATTCGTTTTATATTCATTCATCCGACTTTAAAATATAATATTACATAGTAGGTTAAACAAATTATATTGAAATTATAAACAGCATTCTGAACTTATTTTTCCAGGTAGGTTTTAGGGTTTCTAAATATAAGCTTGAACTCCTTTATATCCCTCTTATTGTAACCATCCGTGTCAGTCTGTTAATAATTACGACAGATATTTTTGATTTGGTTACTAGGTAGATAGATATTTCATGTTTTATTTTATAATTACTTATTCATATTTTATTAATAGAGGTTACTAGATTGATAGAAAATGGGAAACAGCTAGCACGCTCGAAGTGTGTGTTTTTCCTAACGTTCTTATACATCGATATTATTATTTACAGTTTGTATTCGTTTTGTTGGTTTTAGTTTTCTAAACACAAGTATAGTATGTTAAACGAATTGTATTAACATTCGTCAAAATAGATACGTTTAGAAACCATTATAGGTTTATTATAAAAAAAAAAAAAAAAAAATACAGAAAAATTGAAGTTTAAAAAAAATCAACATAACATTCTTACAGAATTTCGAAATACGCTATGAGCCGTTCCATTAATATTTAAATTTGTTACGAACTTTATTTTATATACTTTTAAAAAAATTATAAAATATACCTACTTGTAAAACAACAATTAATTCATATTATATAAAATGACACTAATGCAAAGAAATGAACACAATGTCGTGTTCGGTCTTTGGTTTCTGAGGAGACGATAAAATGAAATTTGCATAATTAGTTTTTTGCATATTTAAAAATATTTTACAAACGTATTCCTACTTGTACGTGTTTACCACACAGTCAGCTACTATATCTCAGTTATATGAACAAGTATCGGTGAAATGTAAAATAAGTTTAATATTCACAACATTTTTTGGTATAATATTATTTCATATAAAAATATATAAATATCTATATATATATATATATATATATATATATATTCGGAAGTAATGTAAAATAAATTACCTATCAATTATTGATTGCGTGTTTTTGTTGATGGAGTTTCAAAACATAAAATATATGTTATTTACCATACCAATTAAATATAAACAATATTCGAAAATAGTAATTTTTATATATATATATATATATATATATATATATCGTTTTTGTCTTTGTTTTTAAAAATAATTGCTAGTAGGTAGTCCAAAAGCCCGGCACACGTAGATAATTAATAATTAATCAGAGCGTTGACCGACAAATAAGACAGGAAACCGGACGGATACATGTTTTTCCACCGGGATAGGACTAATACAAAATATAACCGATGTGATTAACTGCAAGTCGTAAAAAATAGATTGTGCATATTGTTAGACGGGCCGATGACAACACGAAATAGTTTGGACAATTAATACAAACGGGTGTACTTGCAAAAGAGAGATCCGAAATCGTGTAAAAATCGACTACATTGCCCGGCCAACGGAATCAATTCTTGATCGAGTAGAGAACCATTAGAACGAGTAGAGAATTCGACGGAGGTCAAACCCTATATGTAACTGGGTCCGTCCAACACCGAAATCTCAGACGACCCGGGACGGGTGGGGTCATTTAATTTTTTTGAAAGGGAGGGGCAACAATTTTGACCGGCCGAAATAACTGAAAAATAAATCACTCGCCGCTATACGCTATATATATACACTTCTATTCCTGCGTACATTTTTTCTCGGTGAAATTACCGTCTTACATTATAGTTTTATATCAATTATCGTCATATAGGCAGACATAAGCCTAATTTTTCGGGGAGAATATTGACGAAAACGTCGAGCCGAGAGCAGTGGTGGATTTGGGGAGGGATGCAGGGGGACGGAGCTACTCTTCATTTTTTTCATGTTTAACAGCGTACCCCTTAATTTCTTTATCAGGGAACACACAAGGAACGCAGTGTTTGTTTTAATTTTTATTTAAAATTTTTAAAAATTATAATTAATTTTTTTGGAAAAATCGTGAAATCACGAAAATGAATGTTTTTTGTCCTTATCACATAATATAAGTTTTGGATAGAAACACGATACAAAATGTTGAATAGTTAATCTTATTAAATCATATTGATATCATATTGGTAGGTAATAAATAATCTTCATTATCCGTGAATGGCTAAAGCCTAAAAGGATAGCGAAATCAATGCGTCAATGTGTACATCTACAACTTCCTGGATTATTCACTTAAAAGGAAAAGTGTTAAATTATTTTGAAAGAGGAATACTTAAACTATGCTATCTTAAAAATATGTAACCCAACAATGATGTAAAAAATTTTTTGGATTTTTCTGTTCTATTCGTGTTATGTAATAATCTAAAATGTTTTTAACAATGTCCCCTGGTTAAGAAAATTTGGATAGGGCGTGTGGGGGACGAAGTCCTCCACGGCTTACTTTTTCTTTAACGATATGTCCCGGAACGCTGATTTTTTAACTAAGCTCAGAGTCCGTCCTTATTTTTTTTTCCCAATTCCACCACTGGTCGAGAGACTAAATAAATAATACGGCACTTGCCCGCATAGTCGATCAGGACTTGTTTGGGCCCCGCGGGCACTATGTACGATAGATATACGGAAATTAAACGTGCATATTAATATTTATTTACGGAGACCCATACTGAAGAGCATGGAAAATAAATAGCCATAAGTGGTAAAAATAGATACCTAAATATAGTATTGGTACACGAAGTAAACGTATTACACAGAGCACAGCGTACATCGCTATTATAGCGCTCAGGTTTGAATTTGTTTTCTCGATATACCTACTGATGTTTGTGGAAATCGATACGGAAAATAACTAGTAACGGGACTGGGTGGGTTCCTATCGTAAGTTTTTAGTTCTAACAATAACATTGATAACGTCTATCGACCTATTTTATTATTATCATTATTCGTTTTACGATAGTACGCCGAGAATGCATGCACGTAATTACTATACGGCATATGCCATAATAATTAAGTTACTTATTAGCATGAATCTTGTTGGCGGCTCATGGTAAAAGCCCGACACCGGCCCATATTCGGTCGGACACCGGCCCGCTGTCAACAAGGGGGAGGCAAATGAACACCCTTCACCACCCCCCCCTCCCCACAAAAATTACGCCACTGACCTGGAACAATCACTCGAGACACATAATCCACGCTGGTGGATCTGTTTTCTATTTTTACGTATAACATCTCTCGAGGACTTTATTAGTGTTTTCGATTTTTCAGACTCAATTAGACCGAATTCTTTTTGGACTTGGAATAATTTTCATTATTTTAAGTTTTTGATCTACCGCCGTGATCATTTAGTTTAACATGTTGTATGCGTACGATAAAGTTTAAAATCATTTGACAGAAACCTTGTTGTTTAAATTTATTTATATCTAAATAACTCTTCATCCGTCTTGAATACTACATCTCTGGTTCAGTATCCTCTGACGTTTAAGGGCATACGCGTATCAAAGATTTGACCTTCTTTTTATACATTACATACACATCGCCACAAAAATCGAGTAATACTTTTAATTTATATTTTTTATATAATAGCAAATAATAGTCCTATAGAAAAAGATTTATTCAAGTTTACATGGATGTATTTTATTAACGCAATGACATATTCGAATTACCAATATTTGACTAGGTAATTATAGAAATTAAAGATTTTTCAATGTTTATTTAGTAAAATCTTATGTTTTTTGATCTAACTATATTTACTACAATATCAATCGTAATATCTTATATTAACAACAATATTGTTAATAATAATAATAATATTATTGTGATTTTTTCAAGGATTTTTATCGTATTAATTTTTATTTTGGTTTCGTTCATAACCCTCAATGAAAAAAAAAAAACACTGGGTAAAGATTCATGATATTGATGAGTCGACCAATTCTGTCAATTGTGTGGAATCTCGTTATATCGAAAGTACAATTTTTATTTTTTCTGACGATATGAAACTATTTTCAGCCATTAGTTCTCTATCTATCAATGATCTTAGTTCATAAGTTTTTTGGACTAATAGACTTGGCCTATCGTTTAATATTAACAAATACCATGAACAAAAGCTATGTCTCATTTCAGAATTAAATCCAGGATTCCTTATTTTACTAATGATATTATTATTGTTCAATTAACAAGTGGCTTTATAATTGATTAAAGCTTTATATACCAGGAGTAATTTTTATTCTCGATTACATAAAATTTTTAGTGAAATTTGTAATAAAGCACTAAAAATGACGAGCTTTATCAGAAAAATTGATGCTAAATTTCATTTTTCCTCGTGTATTAAGACCTACGCTGATTGTATTGGTCAATTAAAAAGAGTGCAACGTAAATTTATTAGATTTTCTGCATTTGTCCTCAAAATGAACTCCTCTGATCACAATTATTCTCCTGTTTCTAATTCCTTAGTTATATATACCGTGTACCTCAAGTTCAGACTAATTTACGCATTCTAAAATAAAATTCTCATCAATTACTTTTCAGCAACAATTTTTGTGTTCCATCTGACATGACTCAAAATACTGATTTAATATCCTTTTTATGTTGCTAAGTATAATACATACTATTATAAATTCAATTCACTAATCACACAAATTAATCTTAGTAATAAAAACACTCCATCATTTTCAATAAATTCTAACATTAATTACATTTATTTTTTAATTATATTTATTTTGTTTTTGTAGTATATGTTGGTAAAATATTTTTTATGAAATTAATTATTATTTATAATTTTTTACATTGTTTTTAGTATTCAATATTTTACTGTTTTGTTCTCGGCTATATCATGTATGTATACTTAAGTTTAATCCCGTATTCCTATTATATAAATATAAATAAATATACAAAATTTGAAGAATTTTGGAAATAAAAATACATTTTAACAAAATGTATTATTTCTATTTAAAAAAGCAAACAAATGGATGCCATAGATTTTAATATTATAACTTACAAAGTTTTAATGCATTCGGAAAAAAATTATTTTAGAGATTCGAAATAATTTGCACCGAATATATATTTTAAGTAGGTAGGGAACTAAATATAAACATAATTTCTTTATATTTATAACTATTATAGATGTGTACGAAATGAACATTTATCGTATATTTAAATAAATAAGTACCTACTTTAAACTCGATTTGACTCGGTGACGTATAGTTGAATCAATTGACTGAACGTGTACAGTGCATCATCCTTCACCAATGGAACGTATCGTTAAACCATCGTTCAATTTGTTTAGAAACGATATATTGCCTTGTACTTTTACACTGTCAGTTCAGGGGATCATTTTAAAACTTGAGGCTATATAATGGATGTCAACTACATCAAATTAAACGGTTTACTAAATCTATTTTATTTTCAAAATCTATTTTTCATCTTATTAAAACTTTCACAGACGTAAATTTTAAACTTGAAACGACATTTAACAACAGTCCATTATTAATATAAAGAAAATACTGCAGACAATAAAATATATCTCGTAGGTATAGTGTACAAATATTGAAGATTACATTTTAAAATCACTATCGAAATACTATTAGCATTTCATATTACTAAGACGGAATCCTTGTATACAGAGTAAATAATCTCGATTATTGTTTTTTTTTTTTTTTTTTTTTTTTTTTTTAATACCAAAAATAATAATTTTTAGAAGAACTCCTGATCATATCATAACTATATCTACTCTAACTATCTGAAATCGGTCAAAATATTATGCATTATCAGCTATTAAGATATTTAAATCATACGTGATTGAACGGATGAAAAATGAAGGGCAACTTCTTTGTGCAGAAATGTGATCTTTTTGACATAATATAATATTATGTTACATTGAATCGATTAATTTTCGTGTATAGGGCATATTAAAATATATATTAAATATTTAACTCGGAGTTATTATTGTGTTACTTATTTAATATTTGTATTATATTTATACTGCAATTTCGTAGATTTTTAAAAAGAATATTTTTCAACTTCTAAATCCAACGTGGAATATTCATCTGAAAATTTGTATGCATAAAAATCGATCATAGAAACAATATTTTATCTTTTAATAGCATATTTTAAAATCATGATAAGAAACCCGATTTCAAAACATTTTTTTTTAACAAATCTAACAACTAATCTGTACACTATACCACTACTTTATTCTGTTCATAATTTTAGAAGTTTTAAAAACACGAGTATTATTGATATTTCGATAAGTTCATGTTGACGATATTTATACATCATTACTAATTTTAAATAGATTAAAGATGTAATTAAAGGAAATGTTATCGATTTATTTTACGAAATTTTCGTAATTATTTAAACAGCTTTTTGATATAAACACATTTTAAGTGCTGAATATTAAGTACCTAGTTAATGCATAATTTTAAAGAGCATTTCCCTAAACAAATTTTAACGCTTTCTGGCCATATTCTTTAATATAATTCTATGGTATACTAATATTTTCTTTCCTTAATACCATCTGCTATTTTAACCCAAACCGAACGACTTGGAATATTTTATAATAAATCAATAAATTTAAATTATAGATCTTTCGTTTTTAATAATTGGGTCATGTCATTGGATCAAGATTTTATCCTTATTTACTGGTATAAAGATAATTCGTATAATTATTATAATTTCCAATATAACTATATATTATAATAGTCCATATAGTATTTCCATATTTATTCTTATTCTTATTATTATTAGATCTTGAATTTTTATACATTTGTATCTTTATTTAAGATGTTTAACACTCGGTATGCTTTTCTAAATTACAAATATCTTTTTAATGCATATAATTATAAAGTATTATTATAATAAAATTCGTAGGACATTTTAAACATTTTTTTGTGTATATTTTCAAGATAAACATTTTTTTAACCATTTATACCAACATTTATATTTGTGTTAGAAATTCAAATATAATACTCAAAATATATTTTATATTGATTAAAATTTTTGAAGCGAGTATACTATTCAGTTTCAGATAAGGAATTATATATGACCGAATTCAGTCCCATAAATTACCTGATTAAGTCCCGAATTTTACATACTAATATACATACAATTTATGTATTTAAATTGTTTAATACTTTAATGTTAAATATGTATACTGGTAGTTCGAAATCTATAAAACAAGAAAAAATTATTTATTTTAGATTCTGAGCGTAGCGAGGAAGCTTATGATTTTACAATGATGTTTATTTTTTTTTATTTTTTTTTTTTCTGTAAACACTTTTTCTACCAGAAGGAGTGCTCCGATCTTTACACTCATACCCGGTTTCCGGTAGCAAATTGCATCTAGTTGGTACTTTTAAGAGGT
>JAIPRL010005748.1:0-30500 GCA_025469235.1 Pemphigus obesinymphae
GGACGCACGACCCATCTACCGGTGGACACCATCACCGGAGGTTGCCCCTGGCCAGAATCAGGGGAAGTAGTTACTAGATACTGCGGCTCCACTGAAGGTAGAAACGGTATCTCTGCCAAGCACGCCGTTTCTGTTCAGTACGGTACCCCCGGTATACGGATGATGGTATCGGTGTTCGTCAGCCCTATGTCGACGCTGGCCTGCCTTCGCGGTGGGTCAAAAGCCCGTTGGTCCTCTTGAATAGTGCACAGCGCTAATATAAGGTGGCCGCGGGGCTGGAAACGGCAAAACCCCTCGAAACCACAAGGACCACTGGTCTATGAGGCGAAAATTCCCATATCATCAGCAGTTAAATCATGTAAAATTTTAAAAGTGCGCACCAAGTGTGCGAAAGTTGTTCTCCTGCATTTATGAGTTGTATTTTATGCCAAACTTTATCGTAAGCTATGGCAATGTCTATAAATAATCCACAGCGATATTTATTTTCTTCCAGCGCCTTGCTAATTATGATTAAAATGCGATACACCTTATTGATGGTTGCATATTTGTTTTAGATTCTAAACTGATGATCTGGTATAAGATGTCTTTCTTCTATTAGTGACTTTTGACGACTAAAAAGAAGCATTTTGACGATCTTTAACATGCTAGGTAAAAGCGATATTGGTCTATATAAGGTGTAGCTTATATTGGTGTCATACCTGATTTCAATAGCATAATCACTTTTATCTTTTTCCATTGCTCAAAACCACATTCCCATCGTATAATTGCATTTTATAAATATGTATGTTAGAAGAATAGAACCTTCTTTAGTAGTTAATTAAGTATGTATAAGATGAACCCATCGAAACCGGGTGCCTTTTTTATGGGTTTTTATTGGTGTGAATTTTATATGCAACATCTATAGGTGAGAAGTGTTGTATTTTTTCTATTTTTCCATCAAGTAGTTAACATTGTCTCATATAAAGTTCAGATTTTATAACATTCGGTTAAAATATATACTCAACGTGTCGGGTATTTATTATAGCTTTACTTTGCTTACTGCATCTGCATGCCTAAGTCTCGTCTTTTTCCAAACAGGTATAGTACTATAATTAGTATTATGTGCAGATAAGCTACTTAAATATGATTTAAATGTTTTATTTTTCACTTTATAGATATTTTTATCTAGAATCTTAAAAATACAGTTCATTCAGTTTTATTCGCTTTGTATCGAATTCTGTGTTAAGTTCTTCATTCTTTGTGCTTTTGTTTAACGAGTTCTCTTATTTCCTTCAGGTAGATCATCTTACATACATACATTCGAGATATTTAGCTGTTGCTATGTTTATCATTAAAACAACGCTATTAGTCAGTTTTTTTAATTTTACTTTAATGTCTGTTGATGTTTTTCACCTTTAGATCTTTCATCTCATAAAGAAATCCTAGTCTGTTATTTTGTTTCTAAAAAAGAATCTTCGTTTTTGCAATATAATATTTGAACTTAAGTGGACATAATACGGTTTATTTTTATATGGTTCTATGTAGAAAAATTAAGTTAAGTTAAATAATTTCTTGAATAATGAAAATGTTATAATTATAAAGTGTTAAAGTCCATTTTAAATGTAATTTAAACAATATATCATAGGTATATGTACCACTTTTTATTGTTATGTTATCACAAAATTTGTTCACTACTTGTGGCTTTCTAATCATAGCTTGATAAAAATTATCATAAATTAAAAATAATTACACTAAATATAGACAAGAACTTAAAATAACACTAAAAATAAAGTTTTTTTGCAATAAGTATATTTAATCATCTAAAAATTGTATTTAAAAGACGTCAAATTTTCCAAATTATTGAAAAACTTATTTTAACTAAAAATTTACATTTTTCCATATTAAATATTCTCATTTATTCTATTTTGTTTACAATTTGAATCTCCGATAACTAGGAGAAAAATTTTACTTAGATAGCGAGAATGTGTTTTAATGTCAATCAAATGCATGTATTTCACTTCGACCAAAATTAACTTTGAATATATTACTTGTTACATCCAGCCTATATATATATATATTATAAAGTACTAAGATAAATTACAATTAAACATGTATGTATTATTAGACTAAAACTAACTGGATTTTAATTTGAATTATTTATAACTAAAATATGCCAATTATTTAACCATTCTTAATTTTAATATAACCAAATTTTTATCATACTAACCGAAAATAATTTTAAAATGATACAAATAAAATTTGACAGTATATAATATTATTATATTAATTTGTTGCTACTTCTCTATATATAATATGTTCATGGGGTTTAAATTTCTTTTAGGTCTGAGAAGATTTAAAATAATAACAAAAATTTACCGTTATAATATGATTGACAGACTATTGTATTCTTTGTTGGATCATTATTATTTTATTTCATTAATACAAATTTATATTATAGCATATAATTTGAGTTTTTCAATTCAAATTTTATTCTCCCCAGGGTTTTGAATATTAAAATCATTATTTCTACAATATACAAAAATTAACGTTTATAGTGCTATTAAATGAAATATAACATCGTAGAGTTGTGTACGCAATAAATAAACTATGTAATAACTCTGTATATGTATAAAAATTATGCATACAAATAGTGTATTGCATTTATTTGAAAATATGAATTTAATTAATTATTTTAACGACAAATATACACGAATAAAATACTAAAAACTTTATTAAAACATTAATTCATCATTAAAAATATATTGTGACGATAAAACGCACGCATTTAATTAAATTTATGCTATTTCCAAACATACAGATTTAAATATTTTTGACAGTTTTATAAAACTTCCAGAACCTAAATTAATTGTAAATTAAAATTATCACTTAAAAAAAATAGGATACAAATTAAAGAAAAAGAAAGAAATCCACATGGGCCATAACATCACGCCTTGAATTTATAGATAATAAATTTAAATCCCTCAATTTTAATAAAGTTTCTAAAACAAAAATGATTAAAGAATAGTACTAATGAACAAGTTTGGCAATGAGGAATTATTGAGTTCAGCAAGGAAAGTAGGTCTGTAGAATTTAATTTACTACACAAAAATAATTTAAGGAACTTGATACCAATCATACATCTGTGATCAGTTTAGAGCAAATTAACTGCGTGGTAACTGACGAATAGTCACGCAGAGAATAATTTATACTCAACAAGAAACCAGCAGATTAAAATAATTTGCACTGCATTTTTTCAAGTTTTCGAGATTTCTTAGTGTACGGATTCCACACAACCACATCATATTTCAATATAGGTCGAACGAAAGTACAAAATAAAATTTTAACTAACGATTAAATTTAAAAATGATTAAAAACCCTTCAAATAAATTAAGAAATTTTAAAGCCTTTAAACATATAATTTCAATAAGAGAGCATGGATCAAATAAGTTGTTGATTTTATAATAAGATCAATCATGGAAATATTTGCAGGCAATATATCTAAATCCAAAATATGACATAATTTAATTATTGACAAAGGGTTTTAAGTAAAAGTCTTGAAAAAGAAAAGAAAAGTATCAAAATACTTTGCATTTAGATATCTTTAGAGTGTATATGAATCACCAAAGCAATTTCAGTTACATTGGAGGTTTAGACAATCATCGATAGAACCAATTCGCAAAAACAGTTTTATGTCATAATGAGAATACGAAACTGCCATAGCATATGACGGTCTATATTTACAAAAAGAGAAAATACGAACTGTGATAGATTAGGTACACCAAAAGATGTTTACATTACATTCGATTTAGTTAGACTTTTACTCGTTAATATTGCCCACTAAGATACTCGTATATTATTATATAGTTATATCATGTATGCATATAACTTAATTATGTATTTTTCTTTCTTCGCCATATTTACATTGATATAAAACAAGATTTATTAGTGTTTTAAACCCAGAAGAATAGTTATAAACATTATATTTTTCAATTTTGATTACCATGAATAATGACCATATAAAATAATAATATGAAATGAATGAAAAGCTCTGTTGATAATTTTTGTGAATGAAAATATAAAATTATGATAATAATTTTATTATTCGATAATCCTCCAGTGTTTCCCTTTCAATCAGTGTATTGTACAAAAAGTGTTGCACCTAAAATAGTTCACGAAACTAGCAACGTAATATATCATAGCAATATTTATAGAGTTAGTGTCAGTAATACTATAGTAAATCTATATTGTCTATGACTAGGGATTGGTTAAATACATGAAAATGTTAAGTCGTCTTTGATTGAATCAGGATTCAATACAAAATATCTTATTTATTTTATGCATGTTGTAAGTACTAAAATAATAAAATGTACTATATATTCTGCGACATTTTATCTAGATAATTTATTTTGCTCATATCTTGTTATTGAAACGATGCATTTGTCCCGTTGTCCTCATTACGGTGCCATTACGGTGGCGGTGCAAAAATGTAAAAATATTTACAGTTTTGGAATATAACCGTTTGTCTAAGCGATTATGAAAATTGAGGAATGATTTTTTTCTGGCTTAATAAAAATAAAAGGACGTTATAATTATTTTTGCTCCCGGTGTTGAATACTCTAGATCCGGCACTAATTCGGCACGTATCAATGAGATAATATGTGATTTTAAATTAATAGTGGTCCTTAGATAGTATAATTTACTACTCAATATGATAGGATCATCTATCGACCACAATTATTGTAATCAATGATTTTCCTATCTTCCCGAGTACATACTGGTAAATATTTATTTTGTGTATTGCATTCGGATAAAGCTTGTTCGTGTGTGAACACATAACAATGCACACAAAGATTTTCAGCGCATGCCATACATATGATCCGTGGGCTATGAGTCTTTTAAAATACATTATAAATTTGCATTCGATGCATATGCCACACGACATAAATATTCACGGTAGGTAGGTTATTTGTATTGAAATAAATATTTTCGACATAAATATAAATATTCGTGTCCAAATATATGTACGACGTACTGTGTAAATCTTTCCAATATGGGCGATGCTGTAGTATTTTTTTCTTCTAATCTCATTACGTTTCATGAAAACGACTATTGATGACAATAATATTCTTGAGAAAAAGATAAAATCACAAGGCACGGATTTGTACGCATTTGCATATTTATTCAGTATAATTATATTCATGCTAGATAATAAGCACAGAATACATTTAATAACGTTGTGAATAAAAACACGAATCTTTTAAACGCATATTTTACCATAATATGATTAGATAATTTTTAATTTTGTAAAGAAAATTATAGTGTTTTGAGAGGTCTTAGATATATTTTTTTATAAAAAAAAAATGTTTATTTTTTACAAATGAAAATTAATTAGGTACCATTTCCTTTTTGATATATCATAATTTTATTTTAAAAATTAATATTTTTTAATTAGTATTGCAATCTAGTAGTGGTTGAGACATTGAGTGAAATTCTACGATACTATTTATAGCTGTGTATTTTTACCTACGTTTACCACGGTGTTGTAATTCATGGAATTTTTTAAGTGTTAGTTTTTTAAAAAATTTCATTTCAGTGTCCTTTAGATATGATAATTTGAATATTTACGATTTAATTGTATTAATAAATGGATTATATTGTGCATTATTGTTTTATATAATATTTTGTTTTAACTTTTAAATAACGTTACCGGTTATCGGTAAACTTCGAAGTTCAACATTTATTTTGCATTATATTTGGACGTAAAACGATTTTTATGAACATTATGATTTTTCGAAAATATTTTTATGGAATATTGTAAATCAACACCAGTCTGTACAGTGGGCATGTGTAAAAGTCAAATATACATTTATAATAAATTAAACTGTTTATCAATATCCCAGTCCTGATTATTCGAATAAACAGCGGGAGTGGAGTATGGATGGAATGCATTACATTTCAAAAGGGTTTGAAAACCTTCCCGGTGATCGGTGATGACTGCCCAAGGGTCATACATGGTTCAATTTAGAGAACGATCACGTGCAGGAGATATAGAACGTGTACTGGAATGATGTCGTGCCAGAGGTAGATGTATTTTTGAATTGGAAGACGGTGTGTGGATGCTGTCTGGGATAATCCCACGGCGATTAACTGTTGCTCTCTCCGTACACACTCTATGACCCTTACACGTCCCTATCGAGCATATTCGTACGACCCTAGACTGGACTCCATACTGCGCCGGAATTGGATTTCTACGGCTGCCCGCACTTCCGTTTCCGTTCTGCCGCCGTGCGTACAAATTACAATACTGTTTCCATTGCCGTCGACACGTGTTTCATAAAGCGCAATTTGGACGAATAATTCACAACGCCAACTTTATGTGTACGCGTGTACACCAGTGTCCCGTTTAGCGATTTTTCCTTGTTGGATAACACGACAGTTTTATTACAAGGTAAAGTGGGAGTGAGAGCTATAAATAGATAATAAAATAATTTTATCGAAATACCAATGCATTTAATCTCTAATTAAGTTGAAAATTATACGAGTACGATCATATTATTTTCGAAAAACTGAATACGAGTAAACCCATTTTTAAAATTCCATTATTTTTATTTCCAGTGATATTTTACTTTAAAGTATAGATATTGGGTCTTCAAAGTTTTGGCCATATGAAAAATACAACGCACTTGGTGGGCCAAAAGTATACAAACACGAATTTTTTTTAGTTTTACAGAAATATAATATATACCTGTAAAAATTAAAAAATACACATATTTTTCATTAATAATTTTACATAGTTTGTGCTTACAATAAGCCAATTTCCAAACCCATTCACTGTGTAATGATTAGATGATGAGATATTGATAAGATAAAATGTAATATATGATATCATTATTATAGGTTAGAAAAACAATTATTAAAATATAATATAGTGGGCTCAGTGAATTGTATAACGATAAAAATTATAATTAAACATGAATTTACAATCATTTTATTTATTTCTATTAAAAACATAATTAAAACATGGCGCAGTTGGGCTAAAGAACTTGAAAGGATAAATTAATTGTCAAGATGAATTTGGCCAATAATCCAGGACCATTAGTGTTAAGTAACAATGTTAATAAAACTTTTCATTTGTTTAAATAAGAAATAAACATATATTTCAAAGCAACAAAGACAAACAAAGAAGGTAATAAAGTACAAGACTTTTAAATCTAATGGGTTATGAGGCTTTAAAAATATATAACACATTAAGCATTGCACAAAACAGTGCTACTTCAAGAGTGATGAAGGTAGAATATTAAAAAGCAGAGTGGTATGTGATATTTAAAACAAAGATGTGCACGAACGATTTCTACGTGAGGACTTGACGTTGAAGAAAACTCTTCAATATTGTAGAGCAGTGGAGGCAGCAGAATAGAACAGAAAGGAACTTGAACAGTCAGCAGAAACAGAGAAAATTTGGCAGGTAAATGATAAAACAAAATGTGAAGGTACAAATAGTAATAATACTTTAAAAAATAAAGACGTCTTACAATGATAAACAAAATGAAAATTATGACTTTAAATAAAGTAATACAAAAAGTAGGGAGGATAGTAAAAAATAATTTAGTTGTGAGAGATGTGGAACACTAAATGGCTGCAGATTTTTCCCTGTTTACGGTAAAGAGTGTATGAGTTGTCGTCGCATAGGAAATTTTAAGATATGTTGTAGGACTTTTAGAACACATATGTTAACAAATAATGAAGAAGAGATAGATAGTGAGATATATTTTATTATTGAAAATATAGTATTATTAATACTAATTAAATAAATAATATAAACTATTATATATGTATATATATATATAATAGTGAAACATGGTATAAATATATGTTTATTGACAATATTAAAGTAGCTTTAAAAATAGATACAGAGGCTAATATTAATATTTTGCCATTAGAGTATGTACATAATACGAGTCAACAAAAAATAAAAAAAGTAGAATTAAATTATATGCATTTGAAGGGACATATATTGTGGTAATATGTAAAATAATAAATAAAAATGAGAATTTAAATCAAATAGTGACATCTGTTGTTATTTAAGAGAAATTGACTCCAATACTAGGTTTAAAATCTAGTGTGGACTTTATATTTTACTTTTATATTTTAATATTTTATTATTACTTTTATATTTTGATTTTTATATTTTTTGAAGAATTGAAATTTCCAAACAAAAAATCTCATTGTGTACCTTTTGTTCTCTGATGAGTACATTGATTAGTACCTATCTATCTTATCTCATTGTGGATCCATTTCAAAGTCATACAAGAAAATATAATTTAGATACTGATGTAACTTATAAATATGTGAATAATTACCCGAGTACTTGGTTGAAGTAATGCAATTTTTAAGTTTTGTATAGTTACCTACTCAAATAGGTAGTGTTTTTTGATAAAAATGTTGGATTTTTAATTTTCAAAAAAACTTAAGTGTCTTCGACAGTAGATTTTTCAAAGCGCTAAAATGGTTTTGGCATTTCCATAAATTGGTCGTGTTAAACTTGTTCAATTTTAATTTTGAAAAAAGTTCTGAATTCGTTATTATATTTTCTATGTTTTTACCAGATAATTTTTTTAAATAATTTTTTTTAAATAAATGACAATCAATTAAATAATGATTTTTTTCATTAATTTGAAACCCCCATAAAAATCATTATATTGATTTAATTTTAAATCCATCTGGTAGAAACACAGTTTAACAACTCATCTTTAATTTTTCCAAGATATTTTTTTGTCTAAACTTATCCAGAAACCTACAATTATGGAAATGCGTGAGCATGTTTATTAGAAAGTACCGTGATTACATAGCAATGAAAAGTAGTATGGGTATAAGGATATTTTCAGATTAATTTTAAAATATACTTAAATATTTTTAAATTGTTAGATTTTTATTTTTCCTAAAATTACTTAAAAATTGCCTATACTGAACTCCTTAAAAACGGCCGGTGTCGAAGCCCTTTAATAACACAAATAAATATGCGGTAAATAATAAAGATAACAAATGACAAGACAAAATATTTATCATACCTAAAGAAGAAAAATATTATTTTATTCATCATCTTGTAATGTTTAAAACGAATAATTCGATATTTATTATCTGATTGTGTACATAAAATACACAAAGTAGAAATTATTATAATATAATTGACTACAAAATTTAATATTTATACTTCAAAATGAATCAATTTAGTAGTACTATTGATTATATATTTTAGTTACTAGTAAAAATCTAGAATATATATATCATTATATAATATTATAAATTAGAATTATTTAAAAATATGGTTAAAATATTAAACCAGATCCATTTAGAGCTACCTACTACAATATTTGTTCGATTAACTGTAAAATATAATTAAAATATCGAAACAAAT
This sequence comes from Pemphigus obesinymphae, assembly GCA_025469235.1. Taxonomy (NCBI): domain Eukaryota; kingdom Metazoa; phylum Arthropoda; class Insecta; order Hemiptera; family Aphididae; genus Pemphigus; species Pemphigus obesinymphae. The sequence continues at coordinate 9,395 of JAIPRL010005748.1, forward strand.
CTATTTGGAGCTAATATAATTACTAGTTCGATTGACTATAAAATATAGTTAAAATATATAGATAAATATATTTGGAACAACTAAAATATTAGTTCGTTTAATTATAAAATATAAATGGATTTTAACTTTTAAAATATAGTTGTTTTAACTAAGTGTTTTAGTTGGCCGTATATCAACTAGAAATTATAGTTGAAATAACCACAATTCTGTTTGATTTATCTACATATATTTTTTTAAATATATTATATGTTTGTTAACAATATTGTCAGATATTACAAATCATAGAACCATAAATCCCACAGCAGCCATAAATATACCATAAGTTAACGTGATACGCACAATATTTGAAAACGAATTTTTACATTCATGACTAATTATTATATTGAACTACTTCGTGATAGAAAATAGATTATTTTAGTTTTATGATTGGTCTGTGGTACAATTTAAAAATATCGAATTAAGATTTTTTGGTTTAAAGTAGGTATACCTAGAATTGTAGACTTAGATTACTATATCATTGAATAATTTAAACCGTTCAAACATTACTAGTGTAACATTATATTTATGAATTATAAATCAGAAATCATTGCTAATGCGATTCAATCGAACTGCAAAATTATAATATATAATATACAGAGTATATTATATTATACGTGTATGCATTTTGTAATCGTACACCAGTCGGCATAATATATTTTATGGGCCCGCACTTCGCATCGTTACCAACAACAAAATATACCTACTGTGTATTTTATATTTCCACCGTCGTTCAAGAAATGGAAAGGGTGGATCGACTCGAACGAGATTTGTATATTCCACCGAAGACTCCATCGACCACCGACGTTCTCTACATTATATAATGCCATCATAATGTACGTACGCCGTTAAAACTACAGATTTAATCCAAATTTCAACGTCCGAGAAAATAGCTTCGGGTAAAACGAGAAGACTTGGCAAAGTTTTCGGCCCACGAGTTTGAACACGCGCCTGTAGGCTCTCAAATCCTTTCTGTTTTACGCCCGGTAATTTGTCACCCGAATCGACTGGCCATTATTTAGGCGAACCAGCAGATACATTATAGCGAAGACCATTTGCACATTCCATATAAATAATACTACGAAGTGGTATATATTGGTCAAAGAAAATCCTCCCCGAGCCACCCTAGAATATTATTATTTCGTGAGAGGTACCAGAAGGAATAAATGCAATTATCCCCGGCGTTCTCCGGAATGACGCCTTGAGTAATTTCACCAAACAGGATAAGCTAATCTGCAGGCGCCTTTAACCAAACTGACATTTTGCCGGGTATGGATATATTATATTATACACACCTGATGTATTTGAGTTGGCTCAGTGTTTGATGCAAAGAAAGTTTTCCGAAAGTTTCTCCCCCGTTATACAATATTTATCGCATTATATACATAATATATAAATATATATCACATTATAATACGTCTCTATTGATATACACAGCTCGCTATAGATAGTCGTTAAATTATTGAGAAATTTAAAAGAAAATGTACAATACAATACATACATAACTGTAATTAAAGACTATAGATGATTTTCATGCATTTTTAATCATTAAATACGCATGCAATAATGTGCACTTATAAATATATATATATGTGCAAGAAGAAATACGAAATACGCACTATGAAATTTAATTACTATTTTGTTTAGCTTTATATTAAGTTATAGTAGCTATAGCATTAATGATGTAAAACATAGTAAAACGCGAAAATAATATAAAGCAAACACAATAGGTAAGTACGCAAAAAGTTTTAATGTTTATTAGAAAACGAATAAGTTACATTAATATGTAATCTTTTACAACCGAAAAAGGATGTATAATAATATGCTAAATGATAAAATGTCTACACAGTTAACAAATCTAATTTGAAATTAAATTAAAATATATACATATTTTTAATAACATTTTATATATATATATATATAATATGGGGTATAATGTATTTCAATTGAGAATAAAATATGCATTATTAAATGTTGTTATTTTATCGTTAAATTAATGATTTATATGAACTCAATGACTGCGTGTATTTGATGTAGTAAATAGTATCATGCATTTTATATAAAATATGGTTTTACTAATAGTATATAAATCAATTATTAAGTTTTGTTATACTCATTATTTGTGGCTAATTATAGGGAAAATCGATTTATTGAATTCATCGTTATTTCCGATAAATTGATCAATTTAACGTTTTAATATAGAAAAAACCATTACTTATAAAATATCTTAAACCGATTATTGAAATTTTATAAACGAACATAATAAAAGAACTTTTACGATTAAGCAAGTAATTCTATTTTAGGTCTTATTACTTTAAATCAGGTAAAACTCCTAGAAAAATATTAAATATTACAAGATGACAAGTGGATGATGGAAAAAAAATTTTGGTCAGGTGGGATACTGGCAGTCGATATAATGAATAAATTAATATTATTATACGTAGGTATATTTAAACGATTCTGAGCGAAGCTGGGTGAAATATACTATATATATAAATTATTCCTGTCAAAAACATTTTTATTTAATTTTTATTTTATAGAGGCAACCTATTGCTATTATATATATATGGTAATAATTTATTTATTATTTTTATGAAAACAATTGGGAAAATCAAGAAAAAAAAACCTCTAAAAAATATCTACTAGAGCAAATCTATTATCACAAAAGGTTTACACCAACGTTTTCAGCAGCAAATATACACTTTATTAATAGTTACATAATATAATCTTACGAGATACCGAAAAGTTTACTTAAAAAGATAAATATGAACATATTCTTGAGTCTCAATCTTTAAATTTAAGTTTAAGCTGAATTTCCTATTAAATAGATAGTAAAGTTCGAATCATTTATGTGAAGTTAAAAGTCGTAAACAATATTGTTTAAATACAAACGAAATATGTAATCCATTTGTAAAGTTATTAGGCAAAACGAGTCGAATTTGGAAAGACGTTTACAAGCCATATATTTTATAAATAATTCAAAGACACTATAATATTATAATAAATTATTTATCCGAGTAAAATAACCAAAAACAAATTCAACAAAAAATAAATTTTATATTTATACGAAAACTTTTTTATTCTTCTATAAAATATAAACATATATATAATATATTAAAGTATGTACATTTACTAGACGTCCTAATATATGTGACTTGTATTATCTTGTTTCTTTTTCTATCAACTAAGTATGTTTATTCCATGTTTATGCATATTTTATTGTTTTTTTTTTATTTTTATGTGCACTCGAAAACAACTTTTAAATCAGTGACTTTTCATGTCATTTAAAAAGTGTTCTGTGATACAAAATATACGAACTACTTGTTTTTATTTTGCTGTAAATCATTATGCAGATGGTTATTATGAAAATGTATATTTACATTCAAACGAAGAGTTTCCTGCAGTTATTTCAATATTTTATATACTAAGAATAATTATGGAATTTTAAATACAGTATATACAGTGATAATAAATTGATTTTATGAAAATTATTAGGAGGACGTGATACTCGAATTTGCCGTCTTCGTCTAACTTATTGATAATATACGAAATATATATTCAGCATTTTTATCACAACTTCATAATTCATAATATAGAGTAAATTGTCATATCACTGAATTTATAAATTTGATCATTATCTATGCTTTATCGACGTATTTTTTTACAAAATTTTAATTTTAAAGAAAAAATATATATATATAAATAATTTTAGAAATTAAATATAGTTATATATAATTTCAAAACAAAAAATTCGTAAGAAATACGTCGTTAATTATTAAATTATGATAGCATAAATAATGAACACGTCTATAAATTTAGTAATTGGTTAAATTACCTACTCTAATATTAGAAATGACAGAAATGTGACGAAAATGCTGAACGTAAATTTCATATTTTATCATGTGCTCTTAAATAAGAAATAGGTAGTTTTAAACATTTACTATAGAAAAAAAAAATAAAAAAATTGATAGTATCAGTATGAGATAGTATAGTATCAGATACCCACCATATATTATATGTACCTAAACAATTTTTGTAATCAGTTTTGTTACTCAAATAACGTGCATAATAGATTGTCTTATAGTTAATCAACAAAATATTGGAATGATATTAGTCTACCATCCGCTACCTATTATTATAGGGGTGTCGACCAACACTCCTGTACCCCTCCGTGTGCGCCACTGGATAGTATTATTTTTTTTTCGATATACGAACTTTTGAAAACCTTAAAGTGTGTAAGAATAGAGATTGTTGAAGATAGAACGAATTCACGAGCATTAAAATGATGATCGAATACTTGTTTGTAAGTACAAAAAAGTTTTTGACAAATTGTCCGATATAACGTTTTTAAGACCAAAATATGATACCGATTTCTTGAAATCAAAGTTCACCGGAAAAATAACAAAAAATGAACGGTGCCCGTTTGAATCCAAACTTAATATCGCCACACTGCCGCAGACACGATTTCTGCGAAAAATCAATGTACTACGAGTATTAGGAAACACAGTGCATAAATATCGTATTTTAGTGTAATTGAACGTTTCAAAACATGCGTAAGTACAGTTCAACGTTAAGAACGATATAAAGGTGGGCCATTATTGTGTAGTGAAACAAACGGAATTCATTTCCGAGAGGTTTAAAATTAATTATATACATTACATTTGTTTTTTTGTTGTTTTTTTTTTTTTGGGGGGGAGGGGGGTTATTTATTTAGCGTAATAAAATAAAATAATTGATAAGATTACCGTTAAAACTGCAGTAGACGTATTTCGGATATTGGATAAGTTTTTATCGTGACTCTTATAATAGCTTTTATTTTGGTGTGTGTGGGGGGGGGGTGTTAGGGGAAATGCGTATTCCCAAATTCGAATTTACGTACAATGTGCAGCACAGACGGACGAGGCCAATAAAAACGGACGATAGTTTGTTTTCGAGTACCTAATGTCAATATAGTGGCCGTAACAATTGGGGCCATAATACTTTTGGGTGCAAATCCAATGACCGAATGACGGTAGAAAATGAGGTACACGAACACACCGAATAAGTGTATTTCGTAATGGAGAAATTGCAAACTGACGGGTGTCAGGTATAAAAAATTTCCCGGCAAAACAAAATAAAAAAAATTACATATATACATATAAATTCACCGGACTGCACTGTCTATATGAGAGTAGGTATATATATATATATATATATATAGTAGGTATATACCTATAGATAAATATACGCAAAAAAAAAAAGAGACGTGTAAACAATTTCAGCAATTTCTATGGAAGAGATCATAAAAAATAGGGGATCTAAAAAGGGTCACCGCACACACACGTAGGTTTTTCGCGATATTTTATTTTAGTATCTTTTACGTTCTATTACTATATATATATATATATATGTATGTATATGTACTATTCACTACTTACCTGATCTGTACGGCGCAGCCCCGCGGAATGTGTATATTTTACTTGCACGAAGCCCACAAACATTTTTCGAAAACAATAATAAATATTGTAAAAAATAATCGTTGATTTTTCATCGAACTTCATTTAATTAACAGTTTATTATTCGGCTTAAAAGTAATCATCTTACAAAAATGTTTTTCGCAGTGCTTTCAAAAAACCATTCGAAATTAAACCAATATTAGTCATATTAGTTATAAATAGTTTACAGAAAATTACAAGTTCCCTCACTTATAATTCCGTAAATTGTACTATTCTTTGCCTAAATAAATATTGTGAAATGCTTGCTTAAAAAGCTGGAAATTTAATTTGAAAAGATATTTTATAAGCAATTGAGAGAAATATATGACTGTCGACTGTTACAAAACGAACGCTATTGAAATAATTGTTATGAAAAATATTAATTCAAGTTTTTGAAAATAAACTGCTTTGTTAGATTCGAGGCATTTCATAAATAACTCGGTATCACTTTTTGAAAATACCAAATTCATTCCAAGTGTAATAAATTAAAATAATGTTTATTCGTTTATTTGTACCCTCTGGATGATGACCTATATATTTGCTAAATTTACATATTTTTGATAAAGTGCATTATAATTATTTATTTATATTTCCTTTATCCCTTTTTATTTGTTTATATTACAGTGCACGAGATTATTATGTTGGAAAATATCAACTCTGCGTGCAAAGGCCGGTGCCCGATATTGCCTAGCACATTTATATGCGCAGAATTTTTCAAAAGGTTTTTGTTTTAAATCCTCTATATACGGATTATAAACGCATTATATAGACGTACCACATGAAATTGTTTGGATTTTATAGGTCGAGGACGAAATTGGTCGGAAACGTTAATGTGAATATAGTATATATATACATAACTATTTAAATCGTCTGGCTATAATTTTATATTTAGGACAGTAACAGTCACATCACCGTAGTTTATTTATTTAAATTTAGAGTTGATAATTGACTTTGATGGAATGTTAAACTAAGAGTATGCTACACATGCGATTTTCAAGAGGTTACGTATTGGTAATTTTTAAGACATTTTATGAAGAATAAAAACTGTATTATTAAAAAAAATTTTAAATACATTTTAAAAGTAATTTAACATAGGTCTGTGTCTGTATAATTTTTTGTTGGTATGTGATCGTGCTATTTGTTAAGAGAATTGTTTTTGAAAAACAGGCCATAGTCATTACTAAGAAATCAAATTTTAACTTAATATTTTAGACAAAATTATCTTTAGTCTGCCGTTTTCCTTATTTCAATGCTACAAATATTACTGATGTTATACTATCTGTGAAAATCCACAAAAAAATAATTTTTATAAAATCAATCACTTTTTCGACATTTTATATATTTTTAAAAATATGGCAGCAAAACACAAATAGTTTTGTCTACAATATTTTGTATATATTTATTTTCTTAACTATGACTATAGATCAAGAAAACATGTTTCTCGCAAAATGATGTTTTACGGTAAAATAACACATGTGCAGCTTCCTCTTAAGTTTATATAATATATTGATAAAGACATTATATAAATATTAAAGACACTACATTATTTTCAGCAGAGTCGATAGTAATATGAAAAAATTTTATTTTATTATTCACTACTGTATCATTGCTATATACAATGATTGCAAAGTATATTTGATTAATTCCCGGATTTATGACAAAAAAATATGTGTAAGAATATGATTTGGTGTCATATCCGATTTGTTTCTTATAAAAGAAATATTCGCTAATCTATTAAAATATAGTTTATATGAATGAAAAAATAGTGTTTAAAAAACAAGTAAAATCCATAATAACAAAAGAAAGTAGATATTAATAGTAATTTCAAAATACCTACTATGAAAAATAATAATATGTTGACAACGGAAAAAAGTTCAATAATTATTAGACTTTTAATAAATATTTCTTTTGTTATGTATTCAGAATTTTTATTTAAGATATATTTATTTTTATTTAAATACCTTACCATTATATTTTGTTTTCAAAACTAAAATCTTTCATCTTACTCTTAGATAGACATGGGACTTTCCATTCACATGGAAAATGTCAATATTATTTTACAATAATGTGCTTCTTACACTGTACCAAAATGTTCTATTAGAACGTGTGCTACAATTATTGCATAAGAACCCATTTCTTCGGTTGCAAATTTAATCTAGTTAATACTTCAAAGAAACAATTACTGAAAAATTGTGGATAACGGGGAAAATATACGTTTGTCATCATCGAATATTGTCCTTTCTTGTCAACTACGAAAATAATGGTCTTAGATACTACTTTAAACGACGCTAAATTAGATATATATGTTGTAATGCGATGCATTATACATCACGAAATATATAAGTACTTGAAGTATAGTAATTACATTTTTTATGACCTGAACATTGAATACTAGGTTAATAGTAGGTTAATAAAAAAAAAAAATCTATAAAATTAGCAATAAAAATAGAAAAATTGTATTCTGAAAAACAGTTACACAATATTATAAATTTAATATTATATTGGTTATGAATAGTTATATGTACATTGTACACGTACATTCGTTTATAAAAGTCATAGATGGTTTGGTGATCTAGGTAATTCGATTTATATGTTGAAATATTGGAAATTCCGTTTTTATTATTAGGTATTACAATAATTGTACAAATTACGAGAGTAAATATTTATATATTGTAATGACACACACATATATAAAAAATTAACGAGCTACACAATACTTTTATGTAGATATTTTATTCGATCGTACGCATATGATACTTCGATGTCGAGGAATGCTTGTGGCGCTAAGACGCCATGTAATGTGTTAATTTATAATATTTTTCCATACAATAATAGATACAGTGTACAAGTGCAAGACATGGAATAGATGACGGCAAAGAGAACTATACGCATTTAAAGGGGAATTAAATGCGGTTTTTTTTTTTTTTTTTTTAAACTCGACGGTTATAAAACCACACTTTAACGCCGTAATGGTAAAAGAAATGACAGGACAGAACGCAAAGGTATTCGAAATATACATTTTAACGTTAAAAGCGATTTTATCGGGCCCAAAAGCATAGTGATGTCCAACGCGTGGATGTGTTTACAACGCTTTAAACGACTTTTCGTTCCTTCGGAATATTAAAAAATTAATATTATATTTAATTATGTTTAATTATTAAATAATATAGGGAATTTTCCTTCTCTGTCCCTTGGGGTTGTTCAAGTATTACGTAAGCGATTATGTGAGAGGGAGTCTATCGTATGCCGAAATTTGCTGACAAGTTGGATATGTGGGGGGGGGGGGAGAGGGTTAGAACCATTATGACGTCGGCAGTAATAAAAAAAAACCTAAACATATACTTTTTTTTTTATCAAAACGTGTAACAAAATTTCTCATTAATTTTTACATTTTAATTTTCTCATTAATTCACATAAAATTATGAATTTTTTTCGTTTTTTTATTAAATATAGGGAGGTTTTTGTACTTATGTTGACGTAATGAACTCGGGAGGGAGGGGTCTGTCATTTGTTGACAAGGTATGGGAGGGGTCTAAAAAGACCATTAATGTACCGCCGTAAATACTTAAACATTGCCATATTAGTATTATGGGCTCACTGGCTTTTATTATTATAGATTATTTTTCCTACGCTTCCGCTAATAATACTAATATAAAAATAATATCTTTGTCACTATTCGTGCCATACATCGTGTATAAATATTTGTAACCACTGACTACTGTCGAGAGAAACCATATTCAAATGAATTAAAAACTCGTATACGCTCCGACGCAGTGTGCGGACAGAATTATTTTCCGATCGCGTGTTCCGAGGCGTTTCGATTCGATCCGTTCCGATCCGGTGTGCGGGAAAGCTTTAATATAGTTTACTATTTTAGTTAGTACTTCACAGAGATATATACTTAATTTTTCAATTAGTTACAGAAAAAATCAACTAAAGAATTATGGAAAAACGTTAAAAAAAACGTATTTGTCCAATTATATTAATTTTAACACCTATTTTATGAGATAAATACATCAAATTTTGATTATTAAATAATAATTATGATAATGGCGTCTAAAATTTTAATTTATATCCAATACTTTTCAATATTTCAACATTTTACAAACAAATATAATGTGTGATTTACGAAAAATAGGGTTGAATACAAATTAGAGACATTGAAATTGTAATTAAATACTTTATTGATTTTTAATACGATTATAGGACATAATTGATAATATACGACATACGTAGGTACTCGATAAATATATTAATAATATACCCATATTTGTCAAATTATACATAGGTAACTACATGTACAAAACAAACAAATCTTAAATTTAACAAAAACAAATCTTAAATGCACTGTATTATAATATATATTATATATTAAGTTGCTATATCAAAATTAAAAAAGCATTATTATTTAAATTTTAAAAACATAAAAAAAAAGAAGAATTTATTAATAAAATATAAAATGATAAAAATATGGTAGGTATTAAAAATGGTTTCTACGTCGAATGAATGACTAGTTGTGTTTCACGTTTTGCAGCAAAACACTACGTTAGGTCTAATTTCCGAGGTCGTATTCATTGTTCAGTGCACTCTTTGCTACACATTGTTATCAGTAAGCCATTAATTTCAAGTATTTTAAACATTATTATTTCAGTTCATACATGATTCTATGACAATGAAGAATATGATCCTGCATGCAATTAATATTAAATTAGTCGTTTTCAGGTGCGGAACTAAATGACTTGCTTAAAAGTTATATATAAAGTGCTATAAATAAGTGAAATTAACACCGGTATCCCCATTATCAAAATCATGGACTCATTTTTTTCGGAAAGAACCTTTAGTATTAGGATAGAGGACAAAACATCAATACCCCGTAGAATAGGCAAAAGACTCATGCCTCTCGCTAACCCTTTATTCTATCTTCACTAATGATCTTTCTACCTCCTTCAAATCTAATGTTGCCTTATTTGCGGATGATACTATATTTTTTATACGAGATCGTAACGCAAACAGAGCAAAAATAGAACTACAACATCAGGTAAAAGTAGCAGCTGGCTGGTTTGCGAAATGTCATTTAAAAATCAACAGCGATAAAACGGTGGCTGTCCTATTTAGCCATTCAAGGTATAAAAAAACAAAACGCTCATCAATAATGTATCCAGGAATAACACTTAACAGCTCATTTAACTTAAAAACCCACGTGTTAAACATTGTCAAAAAATCAACGTGCAAAAGAGGCATTCTCTACCCCTTACTTAACAAGAAAAGCCCTATTCCCCTCCAAACCAAAATCAACCTAATTAAAATTTACATATGCCCAATTATCACATATGCAGGCGCAGCGTGGGCCCCCTTTCTAAATGCCAACCGATAGAATTTACTGGAGGCAGTATAGTCAATCAGCATTAGAACATCTTCCGGATCCCCTTACTTTTTAAGAAATAACGTACTATTAAATTCTACCAAATCAAGATCAATGGAACAGTTAATCCACGATCAGGCAAGAAGCTTTTTTGTTAAGAACTCGCATTCAAAATTTACCCATAATCAAGAAATTGGTTGTAAAACGGTATTTGTAAAAAAATATAAAACTAAAATTCCACTATAAAATTAATATAATTCAAACTCTAGTAAATGCATAGCCTGAATTAGAAAAAGAACTAGGCTCTAGAATCCGTCAATGAGCAAAGCAAAGCAAAGCAGGTGTGAAACTAAATTACTTGCTTAAAAGTTATATATTAAGTGCCTATAAAAATAAATAAAATAAAATATTAATTTCAGTATAAACTTTTTTGTATGATTTGTTGTGTATTTTTCTCAAAGTAGTAGAATGTTTTTTACAATATCTATTTGTGGGTAAACGACGTTAAGTATACGGTGGTCAAAATTTACCATGAACACACAAACAGATACTAAATAATATAATTGAATAATAGATTAGTGTACAGAATAAGTACGTATTGAAAAGGTTACATGAAAATAAATAAATACATTTACGAAAGTCCATTATCTGATTGTCATTCAATTCTTGAAGCCACGACCCCAAAACCCTTTCTATTTATTTAGAAAGGAGGTAATGATTGTTACTAACTAAAGGTCTTGTTAAATCAATTATTATTATTATCGAAACGTGAGAAACAAATCCCTAGCATTTCCTAATTATTCATTAATTATTAAAAAATACCACCTACCATATCCTCTTTTTCGATCATTACATTCTCTAGTCATTTCTCGAATATTCATGTATTATAATATTCCCTGATTACTATGAGAGTCTGTTTCCTCAAAATTTTGATAATAAAGAGAGTCAGTGTTCCTAAGAAATTTTGTGAGAAGATATTTTATGATAGGTATAAGTATTATAGTTTTTTTATAGAAAACTATTAGAGTCTTTTATCCCTGTCAATAAAGAGAGCCTCTTTATTTCCACGGAAAAAATAATTTTGTAATCACTAGAGAAAACCGACTCGAGAATATTTCAGTAAATATGATTCTCTCTTAATCGGTAAATTTAGAATAATATTCGAGTACAAAAATATTATTTGAATATTGTATTTTTTTTATAGTTTTGAAATCTAATAAATAAAAACCATATTGACAATATCAAACTAATAGTATCTATTATAGTTATATTAAAATAATAATAATAATAATAATAATAACTTTTATTATTTTTTCATACAAATTCTGAATACAGATATAATATGTATATTACGAATAAGTTTTATGAATAAATACATTTAACCAATAACCGAAAAAAACATTGAAATCATATTAGATGTTATTAAGTATTATTAATAAATTGTATTTATTTCTGTATTAATATTACGAAATTAAATAAATTCATCATAAAAATTACATTAAAATTCCGGTAATTATTATGAATCATATTTTCCCACTATACATGCAGTTTTTAGAAATCATATTTTGTGGATTACAACTTAATGTATTTAAAACTAATATAACAAAAGTATGATATATTTATTTAACTCATATCACATAATATTTAATTAAAATAATATTATTGGGCTTATTTCGATTATATATTTTTAAATGAAAATAAGTTCCGACTCTCGTTTAAAGTTTAAACAACAAACTATAATTCCATAAATATTTATAAAAAAAAATTTGTTTAACTTATTATTATACGTATGTGCATAACACTATAGAAATATAAAACCAAAAAAAAAATCAATTAAAATTGGAAGTATTGATATTGGTAACCATACGATGAATTGTAAAGATAGATAGGCGAACGTTAGGTAAAATATAGGTATTTACTCTTCGAGTTTGTTAGATTTCCGGGTTAGTATTTTCCTTGTAATTGTATGATTAATCAATTATAAGGAACGGTAGATTGTCAAATCAATAATTTCTCCAGTAACTATTATAGCGAATTTATAGGACAAATGGACGGACGGATGGATAAAACGCGGATATAAGGTGTGATATAAACTTATGCTTAGAAACATAAAACGACCTGTTTAATATGTTGTTCACCTATGATTTGTATAAGTGCACTGTAAGCATTTATATTTATGTTTTATGGTACATTACTATTTAAAACTTATTGCCCGACACAAAATGATTCATTGTATATCTGTAGACGTTTCGCTAAGAAAGTAATGTTTTGGTCTTTTCCATATGATATATTTATTAATAATACACCAGTACAAAAGTTACCCTTCACGTATTCAATAAACACTAGTAAGTATATAGTTTTGTCAACCCTGCGGTTGGCCATAAAACGCATTCCTTTTGTTTTCTACCGCAATCATATATTATATACCACATACAATATTATATATATATTATACTGTATACATGGTAGTAATAACACGCCGCATAGGAAATAATAGAGATATGTTCTGTACACGCCTATAAAATATGTTCAATGCTTTTGTAGTACTATTATAGACAGTGTCATAAAAAAAAAAAAAACATTTATAATTTATTTTATTGCTCATAGATAAATTTCGAACAATTGTTTAAATAATAAATTTAATAACTTAAAATAATTATTCAAATACATTTCGAATAATTTTCCATTTCATATCTAATCGATATCCAATCTTATAAACATTCAAATTAGTAACTCGTAAGTTTTCACTAATTTTTGAATCGCAATACTGTATATATTTAATATTTGTCTGCAACGATTATGATTATGTAAATATATTAATAGATTACGATTGAACTACGAAACTTTAAACGTAAGAATTAATTGACAATGATCTCTAGTTTTAGATTTATATTATACATAGAATAAAAAAGTTAGGAAACCCTACACTATGGACTTGCTGAATTACCGATTTCTATACATATTATTTATTAATGTTTGTTAGTAAAACATTTATGAAAACAATAAACTTAAGTTTCGTAATACAACCTTAAACAATTTCTTTAACCTATTATATTTATATATGGAAACCTAAAACCAAAAATCTAATAACAATAATAATATTGATATTTGTAAGTATGGCAACTAATTATAAAGAATTATAGCATTCGTACGCAAACGTTAAAAAATTTTCACTCTTCCAGTATTTATATTTCCCGATTTTTAACACCATAATATTCACAAGACTAACTTATTTTATGGCCGATCAACTGTAAAATCAAAAATAATTTATGAAAACTAATCGATACGATGGATGGACAGATGATCAGATGGATCAAACGAGGATATAATTATAAATATAAATCCAAAACTATATATTTTAAATATATAAATATATATATATATATAAACTATTGTATTGTCTTGTCAGTTTTTTCATTTGTCCTTTCGTCCCTTAATTATACCTACTATAATTTTATATAAATAATAGGAATTCTAATTTTATTGAATTGCACCAAAAACAGCTATAAAATATAGTTATCAATAATCATCCACATTGCGTTTTCTACACAGGCGAACAAAGTTTAAGGTTTATAAACATAACTTGGGACATATTCTATACCCGTTAAGTCCGTCTATTATATCGATAAGGTATCATATTTACTAAAGAGATTATTTATTTGACAATTGATCGTCCTTATAATTAATTTTTATACCTATGTAGTTTGATTTAGATTTTTGGCGTGTACTGAATATAAAATTTACTTCACGATTTAGAATGTAATATGTCATCTACCGTGTACCCATTGTTCTTGTTGAAAATCTTAATTTTAATCGACGTGTGGGTTTACCATAATGGTGCATTTCTCTTAATAATTACCTCTTATATCATGTATATATTACATAATATTTGTCTGAAAATTGTAACCATGGAAGGTCCTAATGAAACTTTTAATATTTACGAATCTTTACTAAGAAGTAAACATAAATATAACAGAGGTAGAATATAATTAAGATATCGACGATGTGAAATGATTTTTAAAAATTCAGATTCTGTTTCGGACTTGGATAAGAAAAATAATAATACATCTACATGAGCGTATACTCAAATGTTTGATTATTTGTGTTGGATTTAAAAAATTAAAATTTTAAGAAAAATGCATGGGAATCCCTCCCATTCGCCAAATTTAATTAAAGACTGACCAAAAGATTAAAAGTTTACAAAAATATTCTAAAAATAACAAAATTAAGTGCATTTAAGACTAAACATTTCAAAAAGTTCAAAATTTAAATGAAATAATAAGTAAATAGTAATAAGTGATATTTACCAAAATAGTGCACGAAACACGCAAGTCCCACCTTGCCAACAGTCCTTTGTATGTCAACTAAGCTGCTATAGTAAAATATATAAAGGTTATATAAATTATTGGTTTATATACCATATAGCAGTATAGTTATAATTATTTGGACCCCCCACCCTTCTCAGAAAAAAGTTTAAAATACATCACTGGGCTGAAATATCCAATTTTTCAAACGTCATTTATATTATAAATACATATATAATAAGGAAGTAATACTTATTTCATATGTATGTGCTTATTTAATTATTAGTATAATTTAATAATTTATAATTATATTATATTTATAATTAGTATAATATAATAATTATTTTCGATCATATATAATATATTTTAAATAACTAGATAACTATTAATGGACTGAGTAAAAGTTTTTCTTTAGTTCTCATGTAAAATATAATATATATTTTTAGGCTTTTCGGTTATCAGTGTGTTATAT
Organism: Pemphigus obesinymphae; assembly: GCA_025469235.1. Classification (NCBI taxonomy): domain Eukaryota; kingdom Metazoa; phylum Arthropoda; class Insecta; order Hemiptera; family Aphididae; genus Pemphigus; species Pemphigus obesinymphae. The sequence goes on from JAIPRL010005748.1 coordinate 25,043, forward strand.
ATATATATATTATAATTCATATTCATCTAAGTACATTGTATGCATTTATATAAATATATATATATATATATATATATAATTCGTAGGGGTTATATAATATTATTTTATAGTTCTGCAATTGACGACAACACATCGGTGATAAAATTATTAGGTATAATAAAATGTATTAACCTCTCATATTATATAAAATCAGAATGTGTGAAGAGGTATATTACACATAAAAATGTTTTTTAATTCGTATGTCTCATTATAACACTTTTTTTCACAGGCAAATTCACTTACAATACATTGTATTATATTATCCTTTATAATTTTTACGTATATATTATTCAAAGTTAGGTCAAATGGAAAATATCATCTTCACTAAAACAACTCATCCCTTTCTCGCTCTCTCTCTCTTTAATTAATTAATGTATTTTGTTATTTGAATATATTTATTTTATATAATATTTAATAAGACTATTGAAGATTAATTTTGAAAGTTTGAATAATATAGGAAAACAACATTTAACATTTAATTAAAATATTATGGTATAATAGAACGAATCATACAATTCACAAGACACATTCGTTATTCTTGATGTAATTATTATATTAATAATATTATTCAACACTTTTATTTTCTTACTTTTTATTTTTTATTTGTGGTGGTGAAAAATAAAAAATATTTTATAATATAGATACATTTGTTTTCATATATTTCATTTTATACGAGTATATCGTATAAAGTTAAATATGAAAATAAAATTTAACTTAATTTAAGATCAACACTTTTGGTACACTGTATTCTGCTTGAAATTGTTTTAGAATGTACGGTGATTAATTGCACTTAAATTTAAAAGGATACCGTGCGCTAAGTGACCTACTCAAAACGTAATTTTTCAGAAAATTAAATACTGGCAGAGACAAGACGCAAGGGACTGACACTAGAACATTATTAATCTACCATTTTTAAACATTTGTGATTTTAAATCCATCCTAAGATGCATTTTGTACGTGTAACTACTAGCCACCATGTAAGTATTTTCCATAATTTTTCTTCATTAAAATTTACTTTTTATATCTATTACCAGTATTCGGAAAGAATGACGTTCATACGTCCACTTTTCTAATTTGTTGAACGACACGCAAACGCTACTCCTTTCTGTCAAATAGAACGTGAATGTGAACGACGTTCTTATTTTTATAGAATTTGAATGATTTTCAAGCCGTTCAAACTTAATTAAAATAGATTTATATTTCTCTATAAATCTTGTTTGATTTAAATATATTACTCAAAAATCCAATTCCGTGAGCCCACCATGAAATTACAACTTTTATTTCTATGAATCGGTGATTTTTTGGTAAATATACAAGAAAAATATATATTTTATTAATAGTTAATTAATTAAAATAAACGACCGGACGAACGCGTTCGTTTTGTAAATGTGAACCTATTCTTTGTAAATACATTTAAACGTGAACGTAAACGAATTTTATTTTTAATTCAACGTTCCGAACACTGCCTATTACTTGGGATAGTGTTTTACCATGTGGATGGGGTAAGTGTACTTCTACGGTTACGTCATGTCTGTTCTGAATGGCGACTGATTGAGGTTTCGTCAGGTTAACAGTCGACTTAACATTTATCAAAAATTTATGACGATTTTAAAACAAAATTGTACCATCTTAGATGTGCGCGGGGAGAACGAGTGAGAGGAAATACCATAGCTGGGTGTGTAGATAGCCTAGGGGATAAGGTGTCTGGTACCAGCTAGAATGCGGGTGTGGTAGCCTGTTCATCAATCATACATGCGGGACTACAATGTATTTTCGAATCACGGCCGAGTACGTAGGATAGGTAAAAATTGAGATTAAGTACGTGGAATGTAGGAACATTGATAGGCAGAAGCAGGGAGTTAAGGGAGTTAGCAAATGTTTTAAGGAGGAGGAATGCAAATAATGCCTTTTGCTATTTATATTATTTTAATTTATAATTATATTATTCATTTATTTGTAAATGTATTTGCTGTTATAAATGATATGAGACGGGTCGTAGGAAGTGAGGATATTCAGATAAGAGGGAGATCCAGTTCTGTGAATGTTGAGGATTAGAATGTATGACGTCCAATTGTTGTGAGAGAGGGCGAAGGAGAAGAAGATGTGTGTTTTCAATAAAGTTATTTTAAGCTTGAACCGAAATTTGTAAGATTGTTAATTAAGAAAATGTAGAAAATGAAAAAGGTCCTATATACACTATACAGTGTACAAAAAAATATTGAAGATTGAATCTTGAAAACGGATTCCTGAACAATTTAATAATACCACAATATAACCCTTTTATTCTGAGCCAACGATTTTATTCGACTTGACATCGGCCTAATTACATTCAAACTTTGATGCATATAGTTTAAAACTAATTATAGTTTAAGTTTAATCTCAAAAAATAAATTATAAAGTCATTTATTAAAAGGCGGTTTAAACCTTGTCAACTCTTTAGTCTTAATTAAAATGTACAATAACCGCATATACATTGCATATCTGTAAATATACGTACCAACTTATAAATAATACATTGTACGGAAGTTTACGACCAACATTGATCGGCGAATTCAAAGATATTTACATATTTGTAATAATTGAATAATTTGTAATTTAATAATATACTGTATATCAAAGGAACATATTATCATTAAATTAATCAATTAAATAATGTGTATACATTAATCCGTGTTATAGATATATCTCTAATTACATAGTTTTAGATTTTGAGTGAGACGAGGAATATAATGGTTGTATAATGTTGTGTTTTTATGCCTTTACTTCATTTATATTCTAATAAAAGAAGAACTTCTATCATTATTTACTTTCCCATTAAAAAAAAAAATAATAATAAAAAATATGTATAAATAGTAACTTACAGAGTTCATTTTTGATTTCCCCAATAGTTTTCTTTAACGCGTAGGAAAAACTACTGAAAAATTACGTCAAAACTGTCAATACACGATTTTGGGAAAATCAACTATTTGTATTTATTTATTCGTAATGGTGAGGATAATGATACGATTTTAATATATTGATAAGATGTATGTAAATAAATATTATAATTTACTAATAATATGCAGGTGAATAAAAATAAATATATAGACAGAAAAGCATTGTTAGGTAATAGCTATAATATCCAAATTAAACATATACATATAATATTATGTATGTATGTTTATATATGTAAATGTATATGTATATGTATATGTATATGTATATGTTTATGTATATGTATATGTATATGTAAATGTATATGTATATGTATATGTATATGTATATGTATATGTATATGTATATGTATATGTATATGTATATGTATATGTATATAATATATACGAGTATATCCGTATAACTAAAACAATGTATTCGTGGTTAGGGTAGACTATAAAACCAATAATAAGTGTATCAATAAATATGACAAAGAAACACCAAAGGCATAGCTACGTTTCATCTATTTTTTGACTAATTGCTTATTTTATCATCATTTATATTAATATGTTGGAAATCAAACCAACAGGGATTTTATGCCCATAAAAAGCCCTCTCAAGGGTATCGTGCTTCAGATAACACCCCAGATTCGAACAACAGTCTCACTCTCAGTTTATTCTTATCTCTTCCCTAATCATTATCTATTATGTATTTCTACCGTTTTAATATTTCTCTCTATCAACTTTTTAGCTTACATCTCTATCCTTTTAACCATCAATGTATTACGTAATTCTTTAAACAATCAATCTACCTACAAAGTAATCTTCAGTTCAATGCTAGGTAGTATATTTATGTGCTATATAAAGATAGAGGATCTTAATTTTCATAAATTATATTATATTATTTTATAACATGTTATAATAATTATAACATGTTTGATAAATAACCTAATCTATTATCTGCCTACACTAATTAGTAATAATCCGAAGTAAAACATATTGTATTTTCTATTCATCGGCAACGAATACTATATTTTGAGTTACCTATCGAAAATGTTTTCCCAAGCATAGAAACGTGCTCTAAGAAAAAGCTTCGATAAGAAATGCGTAATCCAGTGGTTCTAAGGATAAAATTGAACTCTCTTATATAGGTATAGTGTATATATATATATATATATATATATAGTAGAACACCAATTATCCGGATAATTCAAATATGACACATTAAAAGTTATACATTTATATGAATACATTGTATTTGTTATTTATAATATAATTTGACATTTGTGACAATAAACAAAGAATTAATGTCATAAAAATGAAAAGTAACAAGCTATAAATATTTTAAAATCAATAAAAAAAAATAAAAAACTGACTTGGTATGTACATTATTTATTATAAAGTTTTGAGAAAATATGATATTTTATTCTGCTTCATTGTTAACTTTCTCTTTAGAGCAGCAAAATCACTCAATTTCCTTAATTGGATATTCGGTGAATTGGTTCGGCCATGAAAAGGCGTTCGACATGGTATGCATACGGGCCTTATATTTAAGCTGATTTCGTTGAACATACCAACCCAATTAATAAATATTATTAAACCATTACTATTTAAAATATTTTTCTTCATCAAAATTGACGATACGGATTCTTCAATCAAACCCATCGACGCAAGAGTTCCCATTGATCCTGTTTGTCACCTCATCTATTAGCACTCTACGTCAACGACCTTCCCTTCTCCCCGAACTCCAACGTCGCCTTATTTGCTGATCATATGCTATTCTTTGCAACATGTTCATCTAACAAATCAGCCGTCAAGAAACTCCAAAAACAGATAGAAAAAGTCCAACCCTGGTACGACCAATGAAGAATCAATATAAATCCCTAAAAAGGACAGCAATTCTTGTGTCGGTCCGCAGCTATCGTCGGTAGTTCGTGGTTGGCGCGAACGACACAAAGGTTGAAAGATTTAGAATAAAACTAAAAACCACAAAATTAGAAGAAAAGAAAAGAAAAAAAAACAAAAAATGTCAACGTGAGCATATATATATATTTTAGTTCAAAAATGGAACGGTGCGAACAACAAAACATAACTTAAAAACTAAAAGACTTGCGGGCGGGCGACCTGGTCACACGGGACCGGCACCCCGTCGTCGCGCCTGCGCGATCCGCGATCTACCGGTTTTGAATTGCAGCGGCGCGGCGGTGGACGTCGACGGCGTTTGTACCGCCGATCGGCCATGGGCCGCGTCATTCTCTTCTCGAATAATAGCACGTACGACTCCTTAAAGTTTACAATTCAAAATACACCCATCAGTTGGTCGAAATCAATAAAATATTTAGGTGTCCGCCAGGGCCGTAGCAACTGAATATTGCGCCCGTTTTGTTTCAACACAGAACTAATAAAGTACCTATTAGTTTTATTTAATAATGTATTACATTTGTATTGTATCCTATATAGTAACTTTAAATACGCTGAACTGATTTCTTCAATCAATATCTCTGTTT
>JAIPRL010005749.1:0-30495 GCA_025469235.1 Pemphigus obesinymphae
AATGATAGATTAAGGTGGCTCGGGCATGTATTAAGGAGGGATGCGACTGAGGCAGTAAGATTAGTAAGGGAAATGCATGTTGTTGGGAAAAGGGGGAGGGGAAGACCGAAAAAGAGATGAGGGGATGTAATGGCGAGTGATATGAGGAAGGTGGGAGTATGTGAAGAAGATGCGGGAGATAGAGTTAAGTGGAAGTGTAGGACCAGGGTGGCCGACCTCAAATAGTTGGGAGAGAAGGCGAAGGAGAAGAAGAAGATATCTTATATATTAGGTATATATATTGTATTATACTTGGTATAATTAGTGCTTGGTTTGGGGAAGGACGCGGAGGGACGGAGTACCCTTTATTTTCTTAAATATATTTTTTGCGTACCTCTTCTAAACTTCAATTTCAGTGCATTAATAATCAGTTCTTAAATCAGGCTTCCTTAATTTGGACCCAACCTCTGATTTTGGCTGTATACACCAAATTTTTAAAAAGTTTTATACAGGAAATTTTTTTGAAATTTTAGGAAAAATTAAAAACTAATTTGTAATAGTCTTGTGTCAAAACAATTTTTTACTGTTGTGTAATTACGATATTTGTTGAAAAAAAAAATATGCCTACGCAAAATTACGATTACTCGTTTCCCAGTGGTTTAAAAGCAAAAACACTTATTATAAAATCAAAAGTTGACAACATTTTGGAGGGAATATCATATCGTTCTTTCAATAAGATAAATATTTAGTATACAATCTAACATTCAAAAATTATTATTATTATTTTTTCAGTTTTTAAACTGAATTAAAATTAACTTTTTCTATAGGCATTATTTGATGAAACGAATATGATATTCCCTCCAAAATGTTGTAAGCTTTTGATTATATAATAGGTGTTTTTATCCTTAAACCACCGTGAAATGAATTACCGTCATTCAGCGTATACATGTTTTTGCACTAGAAATCAGAGGGTATCATGCCCTCTTAACCGAGAAATTTTTATTAAAAATATTAGAACTTCATTAGTTTTATCAACATTTAGAAGAAAAGTTATTTTCCGATTTTTCTGTATAATTATTATATTTTTAATTATTTTTATATATTTTGCCAGATTTAAAGTAAATCACCGTTATTCGCGAATTCACGATATTGTAAAATAGTTCGTACCATGTTAATATCAATTCGTACATAATAAATCCAATAATTTAATATTAAAAAATATATGTACAAATTTGCTTTATACCTATTATAATATTTTAAATTTTTTATATTTATTTATTTATTTTATTACATCAAAAACGTTTTTTTTGGGAATTGAATTAATATTTTGAAGCTTGACTGTCTTTTGTTCATTTTACCTTTAAGCTTATAGCGGATTGAATTTTTTATTTTTTTTTGTCACCTATTAAGTTTCGAATAATCGCATACATTATAGGGTATCTTATCTTATCGCTTTACGAATATGTATACGAATATTCATTACCTAATATTCATCGAAACTGAAAAATACTGGACCCTGTTTACGAATAGTTTTGAAATTTCGTGAAAAGTGTAAATAAAATGCATGTTTTATCGGGTTAAAATTGCGCAAACGGTCAGAACAAACGATACATTTTAATGTAATATCAGTGAAAGTATATAATATATTCCTATTAAACATAATATTGCCGATAAAATGTACAAAACTCTAATGAAAATTATCGTTTTTTTTTTTTTATTGGATATCGTAAATAATGACGATATATCTGTATTCTATATATATATATATATATACCTACATAAATAGGTACGTATAAAAAGTAAATTATTTAAAATCGATATTATGTAGTTTCACAGGCGACATTAAATTAGCTCAACTTTAACTGTACACATAATATAATAGTGTAATATATATGCAAAAATATATCATTTGTAAATCTATAAAAGTGATGTTCAACGGTTTTCGACACGACAAAGTGATATATATTTTTTTTTTTTTGTATTTTTTCTTCTGTCATATAAAATATAAATTCACGGTTCTATAGCTTGACGGACAAATAATACAGGGGATAAATATGTCGGACGAGTACCTATAGATACTCTAAATGGAATTATAATGTATGTTTACGATGTACGATATTATTTAATCGACATATGTGATATAAAGTTACATTTTCGAAGACCCTTTTTTTTTCGTGTAACGTCGTCCCAGCAACAAGTATTTACACGATATTATAAATAAGTAAAAATATATACCCGTTATTGTAATATTATTTTAGACGACGTGAAATGATTTTTTTTTCGTGACAACTTTGTATTATGGTGTACGCACGCAAAAGACCCGAGAAAACCCTAAGGGATTTCGGACGGGAATATTTCCTAGACATATCCGTCAACTCGCTAAAACACATTATCCGAGCTAAGAATGTCGGCGAAAGGTAAGTATATTAAAGCCAAATATTTTATAATTTTTTATATTAAAACAATGATGAAATTCGCGAGAAACAAAATTTATTTTTAATATTAATATAGTCGTACATGAATACAATAAGAGGACGCTCACATGCGTTTTAACGGCTTTAAAATACGTTCTCGCTTTCCAAGTATAACTTCTTCCCTAACTGTCGTAGATTCAAAATTCAAACAGAATATGATAGATGAGAATAATTACTATGGAAGAATATGTATGAATTTCATAATTAAAATAATTTTTTCAATTTTTTTTTTAATTTGAAAATTTGGAAATTTAACGTTTTTCAATCACACATTTTAGTTGTTTAAATAAATTAATCGAATAATAACTCTACGCTCGGTCTTAGTTTAGGTTCTCATCTATTATTTAGTATAATTATTTCTCTTTTATGATAATATTTGATCAAACTGTGATAGTTAATGTTTGGAAAGTAAAAATAAAACACCAACAAGTGTCCCTTAAGCTGCAGGCAGTATTTTCTTTTTAAATACCGCGCGGTAACTCGGTATGCAGCAGGGCTCGAATCAAAAAAAAAATTATATTGTTTAACGTTATGCCAATTTAAACGTTATTGAATTTTTAGTGGCTTACGTTATTATAATTTAAACGTTAACATTTATTTAGTGTTTTACGTCATGACAATTTAAATAATGTTATCAAATTATTTCCGTTTTTCATTGTGTTTTGTTGAACTTTTCGTTTATTGTTTCTGTTACGTATTTAGTTATCCATTTCAATCGTTTTTTGACACGTTTAACGTTATACTTATAACCAGTGGTGTTTTGACAATTTTTTTTGCGGATATACACATCAAAGTAAATGATTATACCAGAGTATACGCATCACCAAAATGCATGTTCAAATTTAACAATTTTATTTTACAGAGTATACCTTAAATGAGTTAACAGGGGTATGAATAAAAAAAAAATATCGTTTCACGTTATGATAATTTAAACGTTACTTAGTTATTAGTGTTTAACGTTATCCTACAATTTAAACGTAATAGATTTTTTAGTGTTTTACGTTATTACAATTTAAACGTTATAGATTCTTTAGTGTTTTAGGTTATAACTTAACGTATTTAAATGTTTTCAAACCCTTTCCATTTTTCGTTATGTTTTGTTATAACTTATATGTGTTATTAAATTTTTCTCTATTTCAATTGTTTTTTGATAGGCTTATCGTTATTTTTATAACGTTCTGAAAACCCTTTCAAGCCCTAATATGTAAACATTACCGGTAACATCGATATTATCAATAGGTAACAACAGTATTATCGGTTATCAACGTGATCTCATTAATAATAGTTTTCTATTCTTCTTCTTTACGTTTTCTTCTAGCCATTTGAGGTCTGCCGCCGTAGTCCTCAACTTCTATACGAATCCTCTTCACTTATACTTATCACTTTTTCTATCTTCACCTCCGTCTATCAATTTTCTCAAGTTCGATATCAATGTTGTGTTCGGTGATTACCGATGTACATACCAATGCCAATGCTTTTAACCATCTATTTTTGTCCAACTTCCATTAATAGTTACGTTCTATGATATTTTAATGATTCATCAATCCAATATTGAAATAGTTCTACAACATTCTTTTAAACATTAAATAATAATTGTATATTATATGTGTGACAGTAGCATACTTAATATTAATTTATACTTAAGTAATATAATAGCACCATTTTAACAATTTCACATGTCAGTCTTGTTCACGGTCAAATATTTTTTAAATAACAACACGGAAGACCTTTCCGCTTATACGTGTAGATGCATGATATGTATAAAAATATAACAATTACAATTAGTTAACTTTAATTATAAAAACTAAAAAAATGTTTACAATAGTAATGAAATGTAAATACCGTGTAATTAGGTGTTTAGGTGTTTTTTTTTTTTAGTTTTTACTGTACAGAAAAAAGAAACTGGATAACTACCGTAGATTGGGCAATTATCGTATTTTCGGTAACTATCAAAGTATTTGGTAATCCCCGGAAACATTGGTATTTTTGGTAGTTACCCCGAGAAACCAAATAACTCTGGGGTTTCCATATACATATATTTTTAAGGGATAGGTACCGCCGTGAAAACCGATCGGTCCTTTTATTTTCTTTCAAAGTTCCATTTTTAAATTTTTTTTTGCCCACTTCCAGATACCAATGTAAGTTTATACTAGATAAATTATTAGTCTGGGATTAATTTTGGCAGCTAAATTAAAAGTTATGAAAATTGTCATGTATTTAACTTTTAATTTGATATACTTAACTTAAACTAACGAAATTGTTAAAAATGATAATAAAATAATGCTAAATAAGTATTAAACGTTTGTTTTCCCTAAGTTTTAGGTGTCTAAACACCTTATGTTTCCGTTGAGTCCGTCTGTCCATAGTTACGAGTTTGTTGATTTGGTTATCAAAAGCTTGATATAATTCGTCGCATAATGTCTCTATGACATAGTTACGAGGAACATATTGTCGATTTGGTTACTAGGGAGCTATCTCTATATTATTTGTTTAGTTGTCTACATGACTACACATAAGTATGTAGTTGGTTAAGAAATTGTTTTACAATTATTTATGGAATTATAGTTTATTCTTTAAAATATGTTTAGAAACCGGGAATTTAGCATGTTAGCAGGGCTGGCTTTCCGAAATTGTTTTATTTATTTATTTTTTTTTGTATTCTACCATTATTGGACAAAACATTTTTATATGCTGATATTTTTTGTACATGGATACTATAGCAGTGCCGGCGGAAAGGATAGACAAACTGAGCACACGCTCATGACCTCACACGAATAGTGAATAACTCTTTTTTTGCTTATTTGCCGTTTTCAAAAAAGCGATTATTGAAAATTTTTTGAAAAAAAATGACCTTTTTCTTTGTACAATATTTTTTATTAGCTATTTCTTTTTTTTCAAACATTTGTATTATTCTGGTATGAAATGTGTTCAAATTTCGGGGAAATAATAGATCTATAAATTTTAAATTTTCACCAAAACGTATGTAAGTGCACTCTGAAGGCAAAAAAACTTTTTGAAAATTTTTAATGATTTTTGGGCTACCAATTTCAAAATAGCAATTTTCAATTTTGAGACATTTAATTCATAATAGGTATACATTTTCTACTTTACAGGAGAATTGGATTTTTTTTTTTTTTATAATAGCGACGTAAGAATTTGGCGGTCAAACTGGGTTTTAAAATTATATCAAATTGAAATTGAGCGATTTTACTATGTTTCTTTAAAAGGTTTATTTTTTTCAACTATCTCTGAGACTGTATGTAGTGTATTGGGAGCCAACGGTGTTTTCATGTGCGAGATCCTCGATTCGAAGAATCCCTTTACTTTCAAATAATTTTTTGCACTTTTTTCAACTTTTTTTATTCATTATATTATTATATGTTATTAGTATAATCTACAGTAATAATTGTCAAGTATATCCACCGAAGCTTCACTCAGAATAGTTTTTTTTTTTTTTTAAAGAAATGATTTATTCAACGCTTTCAAATTCAACATATTTATCCGTCATCATTATCCTACCCGACGTATGATGTGCTACCACCTCCTACTGACCGCCTTTTTTTTTCCACTTCATGTTATGCAGGCGATTTTGGATGGTCATGTTTGCGATGGCCGTATTCGGCTCTGGTTTTTGCGTCCTGGAAGTGTGGAAAATGTACGAGTCGAGTTTCACCAGAACAACGATCATGTCCACGTCGTATCCGTACGCCCATACGCCGTTTCCGTCAGTCACCATCTGTGAACCTAGCAGGGTACGATATACAGTGATCGAAAGTTTGTAAGTCCATAATATTTATAATACATTAAATTTAACGATAATACGAGTTTTTCAAAAAGAATTCCAAAGTCAACTCCGTGCAGATTTTAAAGTTCGTTTGGGGGGGAAGGTTATATATTTATATATTGGGAGGGAGGGGGCGAGCAGTGTCATCATTTATGAGTGAAATATATAAGCTGAAAATAATATGGTTAAAAATTATAAATTTGATAGGTTACGTGTTAACAAATTTACTATATTTTGTTCATTGACCATAGTTTATCACTATGATAATATTTTCATCACTATGACATAACACACTATTGCCTAGATCAATAAATATTTATTTTAGTTAATATCACTTTAAAATGAAGGAATCCTCTACAACCTACATCATATCTAAAATAAGCATTGACATGTGGAGTATATGATTTGTTGGTAAGTGTAGTAACGTCTTATCTATAACTCCGCTATCCGCACCCTACCGTATAGTGATAGTGAGCCTCCACCTTTGCGGCTATAATATAATACGAGTTATAGTAGTTAGTCGTTATCTCTCCGCGACGCCGTGAAGTGTCAAGTCATGTGCGTCCGGTTGATGAATATTGTTTAATTGAATTGTGTATTATTTGTTGTGATATTGTTTTTTTTGTTTTTTTTTATTTAATTGTGTTTCATCTAATAGTATATTTAATTATAATTATGTCTATTACCTTTACAACTGTCGATTTGTAACTTTGTACATTGTATTGTTTAATATCTTGTTGTGCATAATAAACTATACATAATATCCTGACATTGGTGGCAGAGGCAAACTGTATGAACCACCACTACATTATTTGTTTCATAATCTAACGTGTATATTTCATATTTCAGTTAAAAGTGCACTTAATGGACCACTCATTACTAAACCTACTTTTTGTGTTTCCTGGTCATTTTATTGGAAATAATTTTGATTGATAATACCATTAATGGATTGTATAATGTAGTAATTATTTTATCCTCCATGAATGACAAAGTTTATTTGTTAAACCAATTACTTTATATGAAAATGGATGCTAAATAAATTACAAATAGACAATTTCTAATTGTACAAAATATTTTACGGCTGTATAGTGATGGTAATTTTATTGATTATACAAATGGTATTTTTTTCATCAATATTTCATTATTCAGCGTATAGACTGATAGAATGAAAATAGTCATTATTATTATAAAATGTAAATATATATTATCAGTACCTACTTATAAGTAAGAAGATGTAAAAAATGGATTACCTATCCCTCTCAAAAAAAAAATGAATTTGGAGTCAAGGTGAGCTTAGTCTCCCTTAAAATCAATTTTATAGGTACTGTTCTAACAGTACAACCGTTATCGTCACCCTTTCCCCTTCAAAACCGCCACTGAAAATAACAAATAACTAAACAATTTGAAAATAACAAATTGTTTTAATATTGTTGTATAAATAAGCTCTTTCACAATGCAGGTTTTTATACAATATTAAAATGAAATAATTAATAAAGTGAACGTCATTTTATAATAATATATTATCCTCAGGATGGATTATTAGTATCAATCAGGATAAAGAGGAAAGAAAAAACACACTCGTTTTTTTAAGGGGTTATGTATTAGCAATTTTTAAGACACTTTGAGAAATATCAAAATATAATAATTTAAAAATATTTAAATACAATTTAAAAGTAATTTATCAATGGTCCCGTGTTTCACAGGAAAATACCACGTTTTATTGTTTTGTAATTAATAATATATAATAATATAAAATATATTAGTTAATTAATTTTAGAGTAAAAATAACTATTGTTCAATCAATAAAAAACAATATTTTGGAGTAAACCTCATTTCGGGTTTAAAAAAAAAAAAGTAATTGTAGTTTTAAAAAGTTTTAATTAATTTTTTTAAAGTAATAAATGAAAAGTCCCAAATATAGTTCACTCCAAAGTGTTGTCCTCTATTGATTTTACAATATGTATTTTAACTCGAAAATCACTTTATGAGTCCGTTTTAATAGTTTTGCCTTTTACGTAAACATATTTTTATGGGTAAAAATCATTGGTGTAGTGTCTTCTTAAGAGCATGTCAGTGCAAACAATTTTCAATGAAATACTCATGTTAACATTTCTCATTTCTAATAATTTACAAACATCTTAGAAATATGAAACAAAAACAAATTATAGATAACAACATTATCTAGCACTTTACGGAGCATTTTTGCAATATTTTAATTTTATTAAGAGTTGTAGTTATTAAAAAAAAAATTTTAATGTTGAGTTTTTAACAATTCAAAAAACATGTTTAAATACACATATCAAAAAAAATCTCTGTAGGGCACTTGATGATTTTGTTTTTTATAATTTGTTTTTTATTTCATGTTTCTAAGATATTTGTAAGTTGTTATAAATGAAAATTGAAAAAGTAATATTTTCAATAAAATTTTATCAATTCATAAAAAAAACCATAATAAAAAATGATATAGTAATGGGACCAATTATTAGTCATTTTAAATATGCATATAAAATTTTTCTAAAAATTACCTATATAGAAAAAATCCTCTTAAGGGCAATTTATAAAATAATAATAGTGTGTAGAAGTATATCAAGGCATATAAAAAAATCTATATAAATGTATACAAATTTTGTTTTATTATTTTAATATCGTTCTCGGCCTTGGCTCATTCTTTTATTTTCGGCAATTTTTATTTCGATTACCAATTTTTTTTTAAGTATCTACATGCCTTTTTTGTGGTTAGGTTTAAAAATGCTTCTGGTCGACCGGGTTCCTATGAGGAAGCTCTGTTTCAAATGATGACGATTTTGTCTACAACCCGTTTGCCTCTGTTCGAAGATTTTGTCCGCATGAAGGAGTGGAAAGAACATTTCAACGAACTCAACAAACTCAATATTAGCGATATGCTATTAAAGGTACCTATATTGTAAAAACAATAATTTTTTTCAAAATATCTTATTTTCAATTTTTTATTCCAAAAAATTATATAAATATTACATGAAAATAATTTAATTATATTATATAAAAAATAATGATTGAGATTGAAAAATTGAATTTGTTAGAAGTTAACAAATTTATAAAATTCATTATATCGATAATATTTAATCATTATGATATAAAAAATTATTAAATCAATACTAATATTGTTAATATTATTTTATCAATTTGACAGTAAATTGTCATCTTGATGACAATTATTATTGTATCAGTACAATAAATATGTAAGTATATAATTTTGATATCTTACTCGTATTTTATTAAAACAATAATATTATTTTATCTTTTCAACAATTAATTATTTAATATATATAACAAAGTTGGTATGTTAAACCTTGTATGATAATAGATATTAAAAAAAAAAAAAAATTACAAATAGAAAAATGTTAATTTAACAAAATGTGTTATCAGATGTATAGTAATAACAACTTTGTAGATTATTGGAATTAATATTTTTTCAATGCACTTTATTAATTTGTGCCAATAAATATAGGTATATATATATATATATACTTTTTTTTTACAACTGACTAGACTAATGTTATATATTTATATTTAATAGAAAATGATTAATTTTAGGGCTTTAAGAGTAAATTAATGTTGATTTCATTTTTCAATTCATTTTAAAACATAGGCAGAAAAAAAAAACAACCAATATATAATTTTACTTATAAACAATTCCTTTATAACCATTATGTGTGTAAACACAACAATTAAACCCAAAATATTTCATATTGAATTTAAAAAATATTCTATATAGACTTGGATTAACTAAGCGAGTCGCAAAAAACCCGTTAAAAAAAAAGGACCGTTAAAAACCGTCAGAGAACAACTAGTAAACGAAAATTGATAAGTGCCTACGTATCATAGAAGAAAAAATGAATTTTTTGCTCATTTATTCCTTGATAAATACACCCGTTATCACGTTTTGTTTAAAGTGTAATGAATGATAAACGAAATACGGAAGTTTTTCTTTCACACTATACTCCTTTTTGCTTAACACAATGTATCTGAGTACCTAAATATATATATTGTCCTAATATATTATTACGTTTTCTTTTTTAAATATCTAATTTTTTATACATTTCCATATATTTTTCGAGTCTCATTAAAAAAACGTTATACGTACCTACCTATATTATTATAACTATTATTAGTATTGTTATGACGTACTTATACTTCTATAATATTATATTTACAATTCTCACGTGTGAAAGAGCCGTGTAATTTTAATTAAGTTTTCGCACGGAATTCGATATATTATACGACATAATAAATCTGATCGCATACTCGACGTAAAAATGCATTCAGGAAATAATATTAGGTATACAGACCATCGTGAGGCACTTAACATAACTAATGAGTACGATAATATAAATATATGATTGCAATTGTCCTTATAAGTTATAGACTTAATGTATGTACAGTCTTCGAATATAAGTATTTTATTGTATATTGTATAAGTATTTTATTGTATTTTTTCGGAAAAGCCAAATACCGGAAACAATTGAGTTATATTGTATTATTACAAAAGTGTTGTGTATACCTACATAACAATAATGTACGTACTATATTATAAAGTATAACAATGTCGGATAATATGTTAGTATATACCCTTAGTCGATATCACAAAATCGGTCACTATGTTTTCGAATGCGATGTTATCATTGTTTATACCATAATAGACGCTATCAATACTGTACTATGCTACATATCATTGATAGCTCAGAATATCACGATATGAACCTATTATTCTGTATTTCTGTGGTATAAACACAGTACCTACCTATAAACAATGATAAAATCGAGTCCGAAATATGGCGACTGATTTTTCCGCCGTCCTATGATACTCGTGTAAATTCTTATCAGTGACTATTCTGCTTCTTTTATCTGTGCATATACTAATGTATATATTGCGTAAACGTGATTTAACTTCATCATAATATCGATGGTTGAAAGGTTAATAGGCAAAAGGCATAAACAACACTTTTAGTCTGAACTAGTAAAAAAGTATATGGTCTAAGCAACACGTAAGGCACGTTAGGCCTAAACACTGTAAACTAGTACTGAGCACCTAGTCCGGATAACTAATCCTGATTGGTATCAATAAATTATATAAAAAAATTTTAAATATTTGTGTACAGTGGACATTTATATTATATAGCTAGGTCATGAACATTTTTGGATACTAGTTTTTGTATATAATGCTTACTGTTGAAACTACATTATTATGTTATAAAAATAATTATATGTATTTTAATGTATCTATTATTGCAATAACTCCACGATATCTCATATATTATAATAAAAACCGATTTAGACATATCTTTGAGAAAAAATTTAGTTATATAATATTATATAACTCCATAAATATAGAAAATGTAGCAAAAATCTTTTGTGAATAAAAGCCATTATATTATCTAGAAAATGAACTTTAAAAAACAAAAATATTATAAAAAAATTTAGTGACTACTGTAAAACCCTAGATAAATGTCACCATATTGGATGGTTTTTTTTCGTGTTTCAACCATCAATATTGTAACTACTCATTGCATTTTATAGATACGATTGATAGCGTTATTGTGTAAATATAGCGTAAATATAATATATAAAGTTGTTTAAATACTCTTTTATGTAAATGCAATACTTTTTTAAAATAAAAGTAGTTAAAAACTGTAAATGTATAATGTACTCGTATATAGGCGATGCGTCCTTGCGACGATATATTCGATTCTCCGTGCTGGTGGCGTAACAATTTCTACAACTGTTGCGATTTGTTCGAAGTCCAAAAAACGTGTTACGGATACTGTTACAGTTTCAATTCGGACGTGTCAGAGTACAGTAGACGGTATGTCACAAATCCATTTTAATATCATATTAATTTTTAGAATTTTAATTTTAATTTTCATATCATTTCAGTATAATATTATCGAAAAACAACAATAAGTATTGTTTATAATTTTTTTTTACAATACAAGTTGTAGCCGAAAAAATATAAGGAAAATTGTAAAGTCAGGTTTTGGTCAAAAGATAAATTAGTGAAAGGAAAAGGGATAAAAACTGGAGCGTTGGATACGTAATGAGACGAGAAAAATCACTGCGATGCTAATCTGTGGATTGCGATGACAGAAGAAGAAAGGGAATCAATTTTATACATTTACCTGATTAAAGTTTGAACGGAGAATATAGGGATTAGTTTTAAAGGTTAGAATGTGTTTTTATGTTTTCGTATGAATTACGAATTACGAAAATATTAATCAGTAAAACCCACTTGTTTTCCTAATATATTTTTAATACGTAAGAAAAACTACGATAAACATGATTTTAGAAAAATTTACTATTGTTATTTCTTTATAATTGCGTAAATAATTAATATATAATAAAGACGTTAAATTTTCACTAAAAACGTAAAAACATTTTAAACATTTTTTTCTAATTTTGGTTATTCATTTGGAAATTTAAAGTCATAAAAAGGTTAATTTTAGGTTTTATGACCTGTGATTTTAAAACAAAGAACCAACTTCCACTATCCGTATCTAGACGACTTTTTTATATTCTTGTTTTTTTTTTTATCAATTAATTATTGTTATAGGTCATCGTATCTAAAAATCCACACTTTATCCACTAACAAATATAAAATGTTTTTATTTTAATTACCTACTTATATTGACTATATTGAACATGTTCTATATTAATTTTGACGACGTGTTATGTTTTTAGAAAATCAATTTCCTACGGAATGTACGGAGATAAGAAGGATTTCTGGGAGGACGAGCAAAGGTCTGCCAGGCCTAAGCGATCGGGCGGAGATGGCCCCTGGTCAGGATTGAGGTTGTCCATGCGTGCCCAAATTATTCCCCCGTATCTTCATGCTAAACCTGGTGTCGTGGTAAATAGTATTTTGAATGTATTGTTGGATTATCGATATACCCTGGGCTTAGTATTACGAACACAAAAAGATTCCATTTAGTTTCACTTGTATCAAATATTATTTAAAATTTTCAACCATAAACTAGTTTTTGATTACAATATAGATAACAAAACTATTATTTTATATTTTATAAATATAATTACGGGACGACTTAAAAGATATGAGAGCAGTAAGTAATTTGTTAAAAATTAAAACTAAAATGATGATAATTAAAAAGTTCCATTGATAAAACTTTTTTATATTAACAAAACTATAATAATTAATATATAACAATTAAAATAATTAAGGTTAGATAGGATCGTTTCATTGCTAACAAAAATATAATTAACGTTAGATACGTTAACTATTCGTTGATTAATTCGCCGCATAAACTAGATTAAACATTTTGTACACTTGTGAATTAATTTCTATACAATGCAAATATAATTAATTAGTTAGGTGCTAATTTTTGTTAGATGGAACTTTTTACTTCTTTGTGACTCGATCAATAATTCATTTAGAGACTCCATTTTTGGATACAAAAATGGATCTTTCTGTCTTGAAAACATAAATGTAAAGAAGTATTGAATTATCTTTATAAATGGAGCGTTTAATTTATAGACTTGCTATGTATTTATTTTATTTTATATTGGTTTTCACTGTGATGTTCAATTATTATGGAAGGAAAATAAAATCGATTTTATGAGATACCGACTAGTAGGAAAAAGAAGTTAGCAGAGGCTTGAATTTGTGTCTGAATCATAGATAAAACATCATCATAGATAAACATAGATAATAGCGAATGGATAGGAGTTTCGGTATTTGCCTCATCGATACCAATAATGTTATGAACCAATACGTTAACCATCTTAATTTATCACTATCTTCTAACAATCGAAAATAACAACAAAGTTATTTTACACGTTTACCTATTAAAAAATGTATACTAGACTAATTGGACTTTAGTTGGCGTTTGAATAAGTAAACATAATTATTTTGTATACTATATCATAAGACATCTGTAGGATTGTCTGCACACCTCAATTTTCATGTATAATATTATTTTTTTAGTTTTCGTGGATTAAAAAATCTATTGCGCAGTAGCTTATCATTCAGGAACGCTCAAGATGGCTTGATGTCATATATTTTATTTTGTGTTACACATTGTAAAATCTGTGAACACAATTTAGATCACAAATGTTTTAATCTTTACACATATACAACTCACTTTCAATAATGTTTTAATCAATTTGGGTTATTATTTGTCTACAGACAAGTTAACTATAGTTCCAAAGATATTGCCAAATTATATGTGCAAATGGAAATTACATGATTATTATTATTTTTCTTAAGAGGATACAAAAACATGTATTCCAAAAAGTAAAATGTATTCCAATAGTACGATTTACCAAGGGGTTTTAGAGTGGAACTATCTATTTTCATAATTGTTATATGAGAAGTGTATAGTAAGGCGTAAGAAATCCAGATTTTCATTATTTCAAATGATTTCTTAGTCATTATTTTTAATTTATTGCGAAAAAATGAAAAACATTCATAGGTATTATTTGCTATTAAAATAAAAATATCAAAACTCGGTCTTCTTACATTTGTCCCACTGTACACTTTTTCTCTATAATTTTGATAATAAGTACTCGGTAAGTCGTATTATTAGAACAACTTTTACATGTTTTACCGTAAAATGTTATGTGCTTCTCCAGTATTTAATGGCAACTTTCAATATAAATTTCATATATACTATTATGCCATAAAATTCACTGCATTCTAGATAACCCGATCGTGACGTAAAATTTGAAAATTTCTATTTTTACTATTGTGTCTTCTTAGTGTAAATAGTTTAAGTCATATTGCAGGATAAAATATACATTTTTTTTTGCATATCGAAAAGCACACGATATCTGTGTAAAAGCTACAGTAAAAAAATTATATTTTTTCTTCGGATAAAAATTGCATCTTACAAGAATAAAATAAATAATATCATATTATTTAATACGTATTATACATTATAGTCTATAAACCTTTTTTGTTGAAAAAAAATGTCTACGACGTCTCTTGCGCAGAATATATGTTCATATATAGAATTCACGCATCATTAAGTTTTATCTAAATATTCGTTACTGTTAAAATACGTTTTATTATTTTATTTCTCATAAGATATGACAATTTTCCAGACATTCGATTCATAACCTAAAAAAAAATGTCCAAGGAAATCGTATATACGTTTGACCAGTATTAGGTTTGATACATTGGAGCGCTTACAGAGAGAGAACACGCAGAACAATGAAATAGCATATCTTTATTTGGGCATGCCATGAAATAGTCATTATGCACTATTCTGTTGTTTACTATTCACAATGAATAATGAATAAATAAACACAATAAAAATAATAAATCTATTAAAAACTAAAAAAAAACCAGTCAGCATAGGGAGTGGAAACACTTTGCTCGTTGGGTAGGATACTGGTATGGTGGATATATTGGATAGGTGTATTGGGCTGTGCGAAAAATGATGTTTATACAGGACACGAAATCGTGCATTTGAATAGTTCTAATAATGTATAAAAGATCGATAGGTTTGAAGTATATTATTTATTGTTGCCAGTGTCTTATTGATCGATATTAATAAATCAAGTTTCAGCAATCAGTGTGCCATAGGTAATTATTTTTTAAAATTGAATTTTTAATTGAAACATACATTTTCAAAAATTATTTTTTTTTTTTTTAAAGACAGGCCGGTAGAAGATATAGGAAGCACTTCGTGTGTTGGGTAGGATACAGATGGTGAATATATTGAATTTAAAACCGACAATAAATCTTATATTTCGATAAAAAGACTTTGAGCGAAGCGTCGGTGTATTCAACACGAGTATTACTTTCCGTAATAACTAATATTTACTCTTTTATGACGAAAAATCTTTAAAATTAAAATTTTTTATAAATATCCCAAAATTGAGAGAAAAACATCGAAAAATGTTTATACTTCAATATACACTTTATGTGAAAATGTCAATATTTTATGATCATTACTTACGGAATTACAACGAAAAAACCATACTCGATTTTCATTTGGATAGTTTTTCCTTACGCGTTTATCGAAAAAATTAAAAAATCGAAAAATTTCCAACCTAAAGTACCAACTAGATGCAATTTTCTACAGGAAACTGGGGTAAGCATGTGGCGATCGGAGCACTACTTCTATTTTACTAATTTTTAGTTCAGGC
This sequence comes from Pemphigus obesinymphae, assembly GCA_025469235.1. Lineage (NCBI taxonomy): Eukaryota > Metazoa > Arthropoda > Insecta > Hemiptera > Aphididae > Pemphigus > Pemphigus obesinymphae. Next base: position 16,381 of record JAIPRL010005749.1, read on the forward strand.
ATGGGTATAGAACTAAAAATAAATAAATGAAAAGACACATCGTTGTAAAACCAATATATTCCTAGCTTCTCTCAGAATTTTAAATGTATAGTAAACACTAAACACTAAGCAATCCATGATATGGAATTACTTTATGAAACTTGTCATAAAATTTCAGGAAATGGGAACGAGATGGCGACAAAATACCAGCTGAAATATATACTAATCATTACGAAACATTGAATACTAGTGATAATTAAACTACTGGATTAATAAATAAATTATAGTAGTTATTCTATGAAAATCCATAGTAGGTAGATACTCATTCATTCTCTCTCACACAATATGTCGATCGATTGTCTGTGGATGAGTAAGCTTAATACATATTATATTTATACGTCCATTGTTTGATAATACTTTAAGCTGACTCTTGCGGTTATAATATTTTTACAGTATATTTCTGTAAAATAATGGTTTTATCAATTAATAATCGTCGAGTTATTTTTAAATATTAAATAAACATTAAGGCCGGTTTCATAGCCAGGCGTTTAATACGCGACCGATGAAAATGCCGATATAAATTCATTTGAATGCATTCATTCGAGACTGAAGTCCTACAGTGCATGTACAACGAACACTAAGAAATATAAAATTTTATTGCTCTACGGTGTACGTTATATTTTAAAACGAAAAGCTTTAAATTATATAAAAAAAATGGACATCCCTATCTTTATCATTTTCATCCCCAGCACACCACAATTTTTTTCGGTCCTCAACTTCAATTATTAAAAGTTCAGTGTTTAAATTTGGATTTATTTTTAACTTTTGAAATAAATGAGTGCTACCTATTAAATAAAATATATAAACACGTAAATATGCGGCGTATGAAACGTGTGGCTGTGAAAATGTCAATAGATATCAATGGATAGTTATAATGCGTTTTATTAAAACGTATTAAATGCGTAAAAGGATATTATTTAAAAAATAGTTTTTGTGATTTACAATTTAATTCGGTACCGAGTCCACATTATAAAAAAGTATATACTGAATTTTTTTTAATTACAAAAATGGTCTAATGACCTGATTTCGAAACGATCGATTTTATGCGTTTTATTTTCTTTTCCCGAAGGTATTAGTTCATTAACTATTGTAGTAGGTAATTATGAAAAGAGACGGTACAGTCCTTCGTCATTTTTCATAAATTATTACTGTAATACGCCTACTATTATTGATCTTTTAACCCTAACCCTTCATAACCAATTCGAGTATCTTTCTTAAACGTTCGTTTGTTCTTAAAATGACCTAGGTCAGTATTTTCAGAATTCTCAGGAAGTTCATGTGTGTATAGCTATATGTATACACCCCTTGACCCTAGACGACCTGCGCTAAGTTTGTATATATAATATTTTATATATATATATATATATATATGATTTTAGGAAGTTAGGTTAGGTTAGGTCAAGAATATATAATTTACATACCTAAAGACGAGGAATTTAGCAGTAGTAAAATTTACGTAAACTTCGGAAAATCACTAACATTTTTGTATGTATAATTATTTCTTTATGTGAATTTTGCAAATTGCTTTTATATGTTATTTCATAACCTTACTAACTACTTGAATCCTGAAAATGGTATAACATAACATTTCATAAAAAAATAGTACTTTCGTAATTCAAATTCAAATTTAAATCATTGAGAAATATAATGTATATACCCTATAGAAGATGAAGACTTTTTCAATGTTTTGTTGAAATTAGAATTTCAAAATAATGTATTATTTTTTTATATTTTATACTATTTAATATTTACCAATTATGCATTTTTGTTATGTTATATTTTTTATTTGTAAAATATGATTTTTAAAAATCGGCTTCTAAGAAAACACAGTTTAATTTCTCATCATTCAAATGGTAAAACAATCATGTTTCTACGTTCTTTTAATCATACACCATATTTGCACTGTGTAAACATATTATTTTTTTATTAAAAACTGTGATTGCTCAACAATGAAAAATGATCCAACTATAAACCTAAAAATATTTAAATATTTTTAATTTAATTGATTGAAATTTTTTTTATAATTTCATAAAAATTACTTTTAGGAAATCCCTGGTGTGTGGCATCCTCTTAATATTATTTAGTGATTTACATTTTTAAAGTCAAAAAAACCTTAGGGGTTTTTTCATCATTTTTACTATTTATTCTTGAAATTTTTCACGGGAAAAATACATTATAAATACATTTATAAAAAACATTTAAAATGACGTGTTACTCGATTTCAACTATAGTAAAAAAACCATCGTTAAAATTCACGTTTAAACCCGTACAATTTTCCCGGTAAATTTTCCGAACTCATATCTCTATGACATATACTCACATATGTATTTATTTATGTATATATATATATTTTTTTTTTTTTTTGAAACTACAATTAACACTTTTTTTTAAAATATATGCATATATTTTTTTTTAGGTTATGGTCAGGGACCCCAGCGCTTTGCCGATCGAACTGGGAATAATGGTGGCCAAAGGCACCAGCGGTTATATAAAAATTTGGGGTGATAAAGTGTTGCCGACGTCACGACTGATACGCGTCACGCCGGAGAAGAGATTTTGTCTGTACCCCCACGAGAGAAAACACTTGGGCCGAGGCTACTTGAGATCCAACTGTTTGTTCAACTGTTACGAACGGTTCATGAACCACGATTGCGGTTGCGTGCCGAGTTTCAATTACTTTCAGTACGATTCAGGTATAAAACGATTTTTTCTATACTCAAAAAATAAAAAATAAAATAAAAATACTATTTCAAAAACAACAAAAAAATGTTTCTAATATTGTTTTTGCGCATAGATATCCCAGCATATCCCGAGTGCAATTTAGAAGGACTCGTGTGCTTGGCCGATCATACAAGTAATACGATTGAACATAGAACTACTTTTATAATTTTTTGCGTGCAATGAAATGTTGCAACTTATTTTTTTCGTATAATGTAATCGTAAGTTTTTTAAAAGAACACTATTCGTTATTTCAGAGGACAGCTTTTTCGAGAGACATTGTCCAAAAAGTTATAGCTTGAAATACAATTGAAATTTTGATAATTTTAAAATAGTTATTATTACACGTACGATAGATACATTCACAATACATCATAAACTAAATTTAATTACTCAATTACCAATTTGAACTTATACACGAATTCAGATGAGTTGATTCAACGAGGTGAACGACAATAATTTTAGTTGAAATCTATATTGTGCTTTTTTTCTGTATCAGCTAAATTAAACGAGCTGAAAAATCGGTTAACTTGCTCAACCTTGTCTCGAAATATAATAAAATACATTTAAATTTTGAATATATATATTAAGATTATTATCGACAATTTATGAACACATAATAATAATATATCATTATATAATATAAATGCAAGCTATTGTTCTCATGACCAACAATCTGCAACTTGTTGTGCGATTACGTAAATCTATAAATAATACGAATAATTTTTAAAACTACACTTTAGATGGAAGTTGCGCATAATATATAGGCAAAAATTAGTTTAAAAGTCGACTTTTTTTTTAAAAAAAAAAGAACGTTTACTGTTAACGATACCTACTATGTGTATAATAATTATTAGCGGTTTTCGCGTGGTGCAGTTTGAACTGTTCATTTCTCGAACACCAGAAAATAACATAATCAACAGTTTATATTATTTCATATACGTCTATTTTCGTAGGTTTAATATGTCATGGTCTTATATATATATACTAAATCGATTGTTGGGTGAATGCTGCAGTCGATGATAGTATCATTCAAGGTCGGTCATATTTAGGGAATCTGTAACTTTCTCGACATTTTTTTTTTTAGTCTAGATACACAGGTAATAGGTATTATCATTGTGCCTATACGTATATCATTCGATTACGAGATGATGTTCATCTATATGTACATTAAAAACCATATAATCAGTAAATAAAATTATTCTTTTGTAAATCTCGTCACTGGTACAGATTTAATATTATGACGCACGGCCTTGATACATTACTGACGAATCGACGATTTACATAATATCACTATAGGAATAAAAACTCAATTAATCGAATATAATAATATTACCTGTAATTGTGTACTATTTTTTTCTTTCCAAGTTATAGTTTTTGAAAATGCCATATCGATCGCTTTAAAAATAATATACACGATCCACCACGAAATAAAATGGGCTCGAAATGGCAAGTTATTTTTAGCTAAACGTTCCCGGTGTTTTACTAATTTATTTTTAGTTTTACTCTAACAAAAAATACTCGTACTGTTATATAACATGTTTATAACTGTCGTGCTCGTTTTCAGCGAATTTCATAAACATCAATGACCGTGACAAGAATTTATCCTCGGATATCAAATGCCAATGCCCGGGCGACTGTTCCAGTCAAAAGTACAAGTCCAAAGTGATCGTGTTGAACGAAACGTGAGCATTTTATAGTATATATATATATAGTATAATATAGTACGATGTTCGCTGAACTTAGCAGATAACGTGTAACATATTTTTTTTTTATTCAAAACTTTCCAACAAATTTTTTGATTGCAAAATTTGGAAATTTTCGGACGTTTAGTGTAAATAGTTCGGAGCTATTTTCAAAAAAACGACACATAATTCACGTTAACTTTATTCCAATACTTGCAAAAGTATTCAAAAATGTTTAATTAGAATTATTGGACATTAATGAAAGTGTTGGAACTAAGTTTATTTTTAATTTTATATACATTTCCGAATTCACGTGTTGGAAAAAATTGCTATGAAATTAATGGTGTGTCTTAAAAATTTATAAACATAAACCAATTGAATAATAACTAATTTTCAACAAATCGCTAGATTTTTCCATGAATGTCTAAATACACAATTATTCGGTACTTTTCAAAGTGAGATTAGTAGAGTTTTCAAAGATCATTAATAATTCTAGCAATATATATATTTTTTTAATTTTTCAATCATTTCCAACAATTTGTTAGAAAGGTTTGAAATAAAAATCTGTTTCGCGTTTTCCCCCAAGTTTAAGTAGGTAATTATATTAATATCTAGTATCCAGAACGTGTCTTTTAAAAACAAAATTAATCAAAATCACATTATTTTGTTAAACATTAAAAATAAAACATATATTTTAAAACGTTATACAAGGAATTTCTTTTTATACATTTTTATTAGTTAATATACATTAGAACATTGACCTTTTAGGCTCTTTTTTTTTTTATAAATAATAACTAATAATGGATAAATTTAATAATTTATAGCATAACAAACACATTTGCAAAAGGATTATCTGCATGTCTTAACGTCTTGGATTCATACATTATATTATAGTGCAGAAAAACTGATATAGACAAATGTATTACAGTTGGCAGATATATTAAATCATAACAGCGGTTTTATTTTAATAAATATAATATAAGTTATAATAATATATTATTAATAATGATACAAATTTTGTATCATAATTAATAGTGTATTTTATTTTATTTTTTCCGATATATTTTGACGGAAGGTTTTTAATGAACTGTTGTAATGAATATTCAGAAAGATTTATTTAAATTCCATTATATTATAATACTTTGAAAATAACGTAAAATTTCTATCGATTTCAAAGTACCTAGTATCATATTGTCATTTTCAGAACGAACGCTGACCAAATTACCGTCGACGTTTTTTTCTACAAGTCCACGTTTTTTCTGTACGAAACCGACATAGTATTTGATTTCATGAACGCTTTAGGTATGTAAATTGATAAATAACTGTTCATATATTATATATCCTATAAAGTATTCAATACCTTCATTTTTTCAATTATTTTTCAGTTGGCTACGGAGGAGTTTGCGGACTTTTTCTGGGCGCATCGTTGATAAGTGGCGTCGAGTTCATAAATTTCTTAACGTTTCGTATGTACGACTACTGGCTGAGCCGTCGATACCGAAACAAAGTTTTCCAACGATTCATCAATTAAAATTATATTTTTATATTTTCAAGTTGGAACCGGTAATGTGACAATTTGATCCGGATCAAAATATCTCACCTGAGTCCTTGAATCAAAATATCTTTTTAATAAATATAATAGTTTGGCCCGTGAATGTCTTAATTTATGGATCAAAATTTACCCTAATTATATAAAAGTTTTCAAATCTAAATAGATGATGTCATATTGATCTACTGATTAAATTGTATCTAAGAGATCAAAATATTACCTTAAGGATCAAGATGTTCCCACAGGATCAAAATATCCTCTGTAAAGATGAAAATGTCACAGGATCAAATTATCCATTTGCCATGGTATCAATCATCTCGTAGTCAAATGATTATATTTATATCAGTGAAGATTTACAAAAAATAAAGGTTCAGAGTAATCAATTCGAAATTAACAAGCTACCAGATATGCGCACAATATTTTTTGTAACCGTTCATTTTCTTATGATTATAATTACGATGTAATATTTAGCCAAGTATATGACTATATTTATATATTCGAACAATTTTGAAAAAAATTAATTTATCAATTCATTAAATTAAAAATCTATTAAATAAAAAAAAATTAGAAACTATGCTCGTTTGGAATTTTATTTCAACAGATTAACATTTTCAGGAAATTTTCTTGAAAAATGATTCATTTTCACAGTGAAAAAGAGTGGTTGCATTTTTTTTTTTTTGTGTGAGTATATTACCACAAAACATCGTTAATGTGGCGTAAAAATCAAAATATTGGAAAATGTATACAAAAGAAGAATCTAAAGTAGAACAAACAAGAAAATTGTACAATAAAATTAATATGAGTTATTTCTAGCTTTTAATAGTTTAAATTTAATTAAATTTAATGTATGCGTAATATTACATAACTATATTTTATGTAATACGTGGCAATTATGGATTTTAGTAACTGATTATGATATATATATATATATATATATATATATATATTTATATATATGTCCATCAATCAAAATTTAATTAATTAGTGGCCGATACAATAACGTATTATTTTATGACAATTAATGTATGATATTTATAATCTATTTGTGTTATTTAAATACATTCCGGTCATTTATCTTTAGTTAGTCATTTACCTATTAATTTCCTTGTTCTCTGTAGATATTTATAACCGGCTCAGGACCAAAAGGCCTTAAATCATTATTTTCAACACGTTTAGAGGATCATTTCATTATCTATATTACTCATTCAGTGTAGTGATACGAACTAGTTCACTGTAAAATTCAAAATATAACCCGTTTACGATTCAATATTATTCGGGTACGAAAAAGTAGTTTATAAAAAAGCGATTCAGAACATATTTGTTCTGAACATAAAAAGTTTCTTAATTCATTGTACAATCTACCTAATAGGAGTGTATTTACCAGTAATATTATATGCTGCAACGTTTTCGATAAATGATTATAATAAATGACCTAAGTTCTCTATTAATTGCTAGGACGCTAGACGAAATTACGGTTGTCTCAAACAAGAAAATGGGACCAATTCACTGAACTAAATATACATAAATATTATGCTATTCGTTATAATAACGCAAAGGTTAACAATTATTTTTAACTCGGTTGAGTAAAATTATTAATGAATGTTATGAAGTTAAAAATGATTCTGAGTCGTCTATATTGACACAATTTAGTTGAAAATAACCTTGAAATTTAAAACGAAATGTTTAACTTAAGTTTCATTAATTAAAAAAAAAATAGTTTTATAGTAAACTGTTTTATCATCCAAGCTCGAAGGACGGGGAGCTAAACCTAAGGCATGCATAAAAATAATTCGGACTATATGTAGGTACCTATATAGTCTCCAATATAGCATTATTGTTAATTTAATATTTACCACGAAAATTTTAGAATTTACCATATTGTCATTTTAAAAATTTACCAGACAAAAAATAATTACCTTTAAGTGTAGAAAATGGCCTAAAAATATCAAAAACATAGAAATAAATTTTCATATCTTATAATTAAATTGTCTGATTGTTAATGTACGAATATCGTAATACAACATGTCCGACATACACCATGAATGATAAATAAATTGTTGCAAGAATGAGTAGAAATTATAATGATGAACTAAAAGTCTAATTGCTGGTCTGCATGAAAATTTATAGAACTAATAACTCGTTATGAGTTCTGCAATATTAAAAACTGTTCTGTAAAATTGATAGATATTATCAAATATACGGTTTTCGAAACGATAAGTTGTAGATCCGATTTCGGTTCTGTGTTACAAGACAGTTTTACAGTGTTCTTTTATGTAATTCTAATTTTTTTATCACATAATTTTCATATTTACAAACGACAAGCAAAACCACCGTACAATTTAGTAAATATTTTTAATAAAGAATATTTTATATTGAATATTTTTGAAATTATATAAATATATATTATGATGTCGGGACTTTCATCTTCGTCTAACGAGTCTGATGAAAATAACATGATTATTCAACAACGGTTATAACCTCATTAATATATATACTATTTACAATATTTTCTTGAAATGCAATTCGTTCTATAACTTGTAATATACAAAATCAATAACTTTACCTTGCCAACAGTTTACGGAACTGTTTTCATGCAACCCGGGGCATAAGAGTATAAAAATAAAGTCGATTTACAATGGCCAATAAAAGTTATTATGATTTAGTCAGGATACCGGACGAAATGATTAGCGCGATATACGCTCGTTATCTTCGTTGATATCACGTGCCTTTGCAATAGATACAACAAAAAAGTAATCCATCAGTAAACACTCGAAATGACCGTGGTTGGATGGGAGTGGGGGAAAGGGATAGTCGGGAAAGTTTTTTCCAAACTTGAGTATGGTGTAGAAAACTCAAAAATACTCAATAATATCAGGTTCACATCCGCAGCATATTTTAAAATTAATCAAACCATTACAAAACTGATCCAAAAATAAGTACCTAAATAGACTTGTTAAATTAGGAATTGGGGGGGGGGTTACAAAAATATGTCCAACAATGTCCGTTTAGTAGTCCGTTTACATACGGTTGGAATTTTCAATATTTTTTTTTTCATTTTAATTATTGGAATTAAATTTATTGAAAAATCTAAAATGTCCTGTACAATATTATGCTGCCGTTCAGTCGTAGATAAACTTTTTCTACACAATTCCGATAAAAGATACCTACTTTTATTCTATAATCAATCGGTAGCCAGTGTTATCGGAAATACGAAAGTGCATTTTTATATATGGTTTATTTTTCGCCCTCTAAAGTTCGTTTTCCCACGACCCGGACAATTTCGGATAACATTAAACATAATAATATATAGTGTATTGTGTCATTTTTGACTCCGGTTACCGTGTTTTATTATATAGAAGTTTCGACATTTTACGAGACTCGTGTTACACGAAAACCACTATATTATTTCGACTACTATATAGTATATACATAAATACTATTTTCCTACGAAAATACGGCCGTTCCCATCAATAGTGTAAAAGCAATGTTCTTCATATAAATTTACATTATATTCGTTTACAATTTTGTATAATTTTTGGTGGTTTCCAAGATGATTTTTTTTAAGATTAGGTACGTGTGAAAATATAGCAATAGTCATTAGTAATAAATCAAATTAGAAACTGTGAAATATTTTATTAGATTTTTTAATTTGCATACCTACGCGTCTAAAAATGGGTCAGTTATATTTTGTTACCCATGTTGTTTCCTTATTCATTTTAAATCCAGGGACTTAGTAATATATTTACAGGGTGATTTTTTTCTTTTTTTTATCACGAAACAGGCTACATTATATCTCGAGATGTATAAATGATTTTTGTATATTTATTCTCAGAGAGTTTTCTTGTATACTCAATAGTCAATTCTATACTTCTGAAAATTTTTAAATTATATTTGGCATGTTCCCCAAGTATATTCGTTAAAACTAAATCAACTTTCGATTTTGAAACGGCAACCTATGTTTTAAATTATAAATTCGTTACGAATAAATTTTTATAACAATTTTCAGGTTTTGATTTTTAAATCCGAATAATATTGCCCGGGGTAATAAGAATTAAAATTTACAACCTGAAATTCTGGAAAGTACTTGTTTGTTTAGTGAAGTACTTGTAATATACTACAGTACTCTTCTATTCAACCACATCTTAAATTTGATTGCTTAATAGTCGGAAAATATTCATCGGATTTAAACAAACAAAAGATAAAAATTGTAATGAAAATTTGAAAATCGAAAATTTATACAATTTTCAAAAATATGAAAAAATATAGAATTTAATACACAAATAACTATCTGAAACAAATTGAAAATAATTATTTATTGTGAGATATAACTAGGGGCTCGTAATAAAAAGAAAACACTCTGTATAAAAAACCTATATAATAAATTGCAGGTATAATAGTCAAAACGGGTTTTTGGTTCAATCCGGGTTTTGAGTATACCTATATTCTCACATAGTGATCGGTTTCAACCGGTAGGTATTAAATTTCATTGGGTGTCGAGCAATGGCCAAAAAAAAAACAGACTTTTGAATTTGTACCGTCTTAATCCCGTATAATAGTATGTAGTGGACAGTGCACGTTAGGTTGGGTTAATGAATCCTAGTTGAACAATTTACGGGATTCGAATTTCGAGTTGAAATCTCGTTCGAATTTTTTTCCGCGTTACTCGAGTTTTTAAAACGGGTTTCAAAAGGGGTTTTCGGTACCTAAATATTATACCTATCTATAACTTATGAAAATAGTCGGAAAAATCGAACGTCCGTTTCGATAGAATCCAATATGGCGCAGGTACAATGCACGAGTACTGCGTATATTATTATTTGACAAATCCACGAAACTTCAAAAATGAATAATATAATTTTATTGCGCATTTAAGTGCAATTTCGTACGGAAGAATAACGACAAATGAAATATAACACATTATTGTAATATATTATATGGTGTATTTAGATTGTCGTCGCCTCGACTTGACACGTACCTACGTTTATTTTGTGTAGTAGAATATGATATTATTTATTTAATATTCATACGACGGGGGACTACCGAATGAATAAAAAGTATTCAATTTGTAATGTATCTTTTTTCATTTTAAGTATACGCGAACTATTCGTATGAGCCGAATGTCGAAAATAAAAATAGAACCTCACTGCCGCTGTCGGCAGGATATATAATATTATATTTGGCAAAAGTGAAGTCTCCCGCAATAGATAATAATAATAATAATAATAATAATAATAATAATATTATTATTATTATTGTTATTATCATTATTATTATTATTATCATTATTATCATCATCATTGATCATTGTCATTTTCGGGATATTATGTTGTTCTGGTGGCACGACCACTCGTCCGGTTGCGGAACAAGCCGACAGATCACGCGTGAAAACCTACAACCACTGAACTAAAAACATGGAATGCGCATCATATATGATTTACATATTATAAATTTGTGCCACCATGTAAACTACCATCTTGTTTCCAAATCATGTGTAACGTCTCGCATTTTTCGATGTGAGCGTTATTTGAAGAACCATGTGGTAGGGTCGCCAACCACGGACCGAGGCCTTTCGGCCGGAGTGCCGTGGATTTTTATTATTTTTATAAATAGCATCAGTGTGATGGGTACAATACATGGATAAGTGAGGTTCAAGGTGACCGTTATAACATGAAATAAATAAAATTAAATTCGATGTTATATTAATTTGATTTATTCATGTTTTAAATTTTATTGGAAGGAAAGCACGGTCGGCATAAAACCTTCCAATATAATGTGAGAGAGAGAAAAAATAAAAAAAAAATATAAACAAAATTTCGTTTTTGTACAAATGGAAATACTACATAATACCGTACTTTGCACATTTACATTTTTTTTTCTTTTCATATTAAATTTTTTAAATGAGGGATAAATACAACAAGGGAGAAAAAAATATATATGTACCGGCCCGATACCATAGATTAAAATTTTACCTTTATTTTTGCTTCTTTAAGGGGGGGGGGTGCCCACCGTGAACTATTCTCCGTTCATCACCACTCGGCTGGCCGGGAGGATGGATTTGGAAAACTCACTCCATCATGATTTTACGAGAAAAACGACGAACAGAAATTATAAACGTGTCCAAGGTATATAATATACGTGTAGAGAGAAATGACTACGACTGAACCCGCGAGGACACACAATCGTCGCGGTCATTATAAAAAAAAGATAAGGGAAGACTTAGGTGGTAGTGGCCAGTACATTTACATAATCTCCTAATATTATTATATAATCCACACGTATACGCGACCGTGGACTGACGGACAGACGAAGAGAGGTGGCTGTTGTTATTGTACCTATTTATTTATTTGTATATATTAGGGGAAAAGACAGCGGTGCGGCCGTCCGTACCACCCGTCAGATACGCAATATATATAATAGGATTATTAAAAAAAATAAAACAAATGGGCCAACAAATCGAATGTCACATATGGAGAAATAAAAAAAACGAGTAAATGATATCGAGATAACGATTATATTCTCTGATTATCACTGTTATATTTGTTGTTTATGATTATTATCACAGAACACCATCATTATCATGAATATTCATGATTATTATATTTTGATCATTTAAACATTTAAGTTTTGTAAAATACCGAATTGTAAAAATCATTATTATGTTATTCTAATTTTTCTTCGGTTCTTGAAATATTAAATCAATACAATAATAAGTAGGTATATAATATGGTTTATCTCAAATATGAATTTATTGAAACCGTTTTAAGTTAATTATTAATAAGAACAATTACAATATTTATTATGAACAATCACTATTTCAAAATATAATAACTAAATATAAATCCTATGATCATATCACAATATTGTATTATCAATAAATAATATGTCTAAGAAAAAGTCATTATATCATGGAAACAAAAATGTCAGGAATCAATATGGTAGCCTTCTTATACGAGCGGATCAAAACCGCGGATCACTTATTATTAATATTTTAATATTAAATATTGTACGTTTGCAAAATTGTTTTTAAATTAAAAAATATTAGGCTTTATGTTCACCATTTTGGCCGTATTATCATTAAGTTTATTTTTTAAATCGAACCTATAAAAAATAATCCTATGGATATGGATCTATTATCATCTCAAATGGTCTTATATAAGTGTCCCACGCCTTACTATATTATTATGTCAGTTTGGTGACAATCTAAAGTCAATGAATTAAGAGCACGCCACACCGAGCATTTTTCAATGAAAAACTTGCATTGGCATTTTTCATTTTTATCTACTAACAAACGTGTTAGAAATACGAAACAAAAAACAAATTATAGTTAACAGCATTATCTAGTGACTGATGGCTGTTTTTTGATATATGTATTTTTACACGTTCTATGAGCTGTTATAAAATATCGATTTATATATTTTTTATTAACAACTCATGAAACGTGTAAAAACGCATACACCAAAAATCAGCTCTATTAGTCACTAGATAATGATGTAAACAAATATTTTGACAAATATTGTGATTGCACGAAAATTGTAAATGATATTGATACGAGACCATTTTTAAAGTAATTTGAAAATAAATTTAAATAATTTAATTTGTTTTAAAATTTCGTAAAATTGCCTATATGAAACCCTTTAGAAATTGGGTGTGTAGCGTTCTCTTAATAATGGTCCAATTTAAAAAAATTGAGCCAATGTTATCGTTCGCAGTTTTTGCAAATTCAGAGGAAATGGGGAGCGGGTGCACCGTTCATATCTCACTCCTAAAAAAGACCCCACAAAATATTATAGTATTTAAAAAATAAAAAATATGAAAACAAATGTTTAATTGTGATTTTTCTCCCGTGCTTCGGTCCTTCCTGATGATGTGGTTAAGACCGTGTAATGAACACTGATCGCACACGTAGTCCAAAACGTTCTTTCACACGTTCACAGTATTGTAGGTATTGAATTAAAAACATGGAACGCGTATTGGGAATACAATTTGTGCCCATAAGAAGACGAGCGGATCAAAACCACCCCGATCCGTGCACATTTTTATCAATTAAATATTGTTATCAGTTATCACTATTATCAACAATCACTATATTATCACAACAAATATATTTTTTTATAAATCAATTTT
>JAIPRL010005750.1:0-30489 GCA_025469235.1 Pemphigus obesinymphae
CAATGATTTATCATTGCTTTCAAATTCAATACATCCACCAAAAGTACCCTGCCCAGTAGCGAAGTGCATCCACCAATACTGACACCCAACGAGCGAAGTGCTTCCACAACCTACTGACCGGCTTTTTATTTTTGAGTACCTAATAAATAAATACGTCTGTAAAAACAATAAAGTCTTGCAAAATTAAGGATACCTAATTACAATGTTCTGATTTTAATTCTGAAAATAAAATAAAAAATGTTCTGAGGGTTCTTTACTTCTTCACTAGAGAATGTGCGGAATATTATTTTCATTTTATGTTTTATTTTCATTCAACAAATCTTTGCAAATCTTTAAATTTCCAAATCCTACTTTTTTAAACACTTTTTAAGAAAAACATAAAAATTATGTTTTTCTAACAAAATAGTACTCTGATAAAGAATGTACAAGATCATAATATATTTTCAGATTTAAAAGTTGCCTTAATTTTGTCAGGCTTCTTTTAAGTATAAATCGATGAAATAATACATAGCTTTCAACTGTCTTGAGTGGAATTGGGGGACTTGAGATTTCGGTCTACTTATCGCTTATTTACATAGATACTAGATACCATAATATGTTAGGGAAATAATAATATAGCAATTTATATTTTTATTTTTTTACATTTTAGGATTTGAATTTTCAATATTCAAAAGTTTTGTTCTAATATCAATTTGGTGGTTTTTAGTAGGTATACTTAGCTTTTTACTTTTTATACTTTTCAGTAACTTTTTAATCGATACAACCCATAATTTATTTGAAAATCATCTCCGGTGGAAATGTATATAATATATGAGTACGCATGTCTGTGTAATCACTGTAGCCGAGTATAATAATTATTATTATATTTCTGGTCGAACACGTTTACTGTGTAATATACGCACTTTGCATACACACACACACACACACACACACAGGTCAATCCCGAAGAAAGAGTTGGAGGGGGGGGGGTTAAAATTTAAAAATTATATAATACTTCTCTTCAAAACATAAAAATAAGCAAAAAAAAAAAGTAATCAACTCTTTTTTCCCATTTTGCCGACTACAATCCTGATAATTTATAGTCTTTTTTTTATATTAGTATCAATTCCAAAACACTTCATAAACGTAAATAAAAAAAAGGCATTGACTTTTTCTATTTGCCGACCGAACTCAATTTCGACGACTGCTTTCCGAGATGGGGTGGGGGGGCGGATGAGACATCCTCCCACCAACAAGACAGCCCTGTACACACGTCGACCGCGAACATCCATGTCGTAGGACTCCGCGTTCGTACACAACCGTACGGTACGATAATATGGTATATTATAATATATATTATATACAATATATATTGTAAATTACAATAATAACAATAATATCGTGTCGTCACAGCGACCTATATATTATTATATTATAATATGTACGCACGTGTATAGTAAGTGTACTCGACGACGACGAAAACGTTTTTTTTTTCGCTTTAAAAGAGCGCATAAATATATATTATAACGTTCCTGTTTTTTTCGCACCCACCCGGACACGTCACGCCCCCGTCGTGTCCTGTGCTTCGGACACGACGTTTCGATATTATTCAGCTCGTGTTTTTTACCAGGCAAATGTGTGTGTGTGTGTGTGTGTATGAAAAACAAAACCAAATCTTCCGTGTCATCGTTTTTGTACGTGTGTGTGTATATAAATATTTTTTTTTTTTACGAGAGGAGCGCCCGAACAATAGACGACGGCTGTGGCGGCGGCGGCGGCGGTGTGTGTGTTTTTTAATGACTGTTGTGTCACGCAGTTTGGACATCTCAATCGTCTTCTCGTCTCTTCTTCTCCGGTAGAATTTATGCTAAAACGGCAGCAAAGTCGATACTTTCACATACACACACACACACACATACACACACACACGTATACATATTATACACAATAATGCATGCGTATATATGTGTACAGATGACGTTCGTGCCCGGCCGGCTCGTGCAAAACACCAACGCCGCCAACGGACCTGACGGACGGATTTTTTCCATATTATTTATATATTTATATTATCATGATAATAATATTATCGTATTATGTATGTTATTGTGCGGCAGTCTCTTCGTGTTATATGTATTATTATTATCATTGCGTTTCTGTTGAAAGGAAACGAGCGTCGAGTACCATCACCATCACCACCACCACCACCACCACCACGCGTTCAGACAGACGGACGTCGCGCGGTATAGCACACCGACCATATAATTGTCAGTTGAATAGATTATATTCTATTATACGCGCGCGTGTGTATATAGATAAGCATTTGCGTACATGAGTACATGGCCCGGAAAGAAAAATAGTTGTCAAAGTTGGAAAGTAACGAGTTCCAAACTTACTCAAAAAATAATAACTCGTTACCCGCTGAAAAAACTAACTCGTAACACATAAGTTAGTATTTTCCCTCGTTTATACTTATTTAAACTTACACACTCTATATAAGAAATTAAAATCGTGTTTCACTCGAACTCGAATTAATAATCACCGACATTTTTATCCCACATAAACGAGAACTCGATGTAGCGTTATTATAAATGTATTATTATTTTAACCGAAGTAGGTAATTATAACTGTTAAACTTTCATGATTTCATATTTTTAGACATTGAAACAACAAAATTGAGACAAGTTATGAGAACAATAAAAACCCTACGTCATAGATTAGGTTACGGGTATAGATATAGTAAAAAAATTTAGTTTTTTTATTTTGATTTTAGCCCCTGTGTTTATGTTCGCGTAATAATATTTTTTTAAACAAATATCGTAATAATACAACAATATTAAAAGGCAGTGACTCAGCATTATTTGAAATATATTGAAATACTTGTAAATTGTTAGATTTTTATTTTTCTAAATATATGTATAGGTATATTATATATATATATATATATATTATATATATAACCCATTAAAATTGGATGGTGTAGCGTCCTCTGTAACGCTATATTGTTATTATTATTAAGTTTAAAAAGTTAAAAGTTAAAACCTCTATATTATATTGCAAATTTGAAACCTAAAGTGCAAAAATATAAGTATACTGTTATACTGGTATATATCAGCAGTGGTCAGCAAAATGAGCCTTACCAAAGAATTAAAAATGTGCAAGAGCCAGAAAAGAAAAGTTAAACACTTGCTGATATTGTTCCACACTATTGGAAACATTAAATGTATCTCTTTAAAGTAATATAAATGAGTAAATGACCTAGGACAAGTCATATCTAATTTTCAAAATAAGCTAATACTTTTTCAAAGGAACTTAAGAAAAAATAATTTTAACCACTTTCCATAATTAAGAAAAATGGAGGATTTTTAATAAAAATGTCAACAGTTAATTTCAATGATTATTTACTCAAACTAGAATTGTTTGATAGTAGACTGAAGAGCGATTTTAAGACTTAAAAATACTTAACCCATCATTTGGATTTTTAAAAATTCCTTTTTGGTTAAAGTTAATGAAAACGGATTCCCAATATCATATACTATTGCAACATATACAACAGCTATAGAAATATAACTGTTAGAACTAATAGAATATGAAAACTGAAGCAATTCAAAAACAATTATCAATCTATATTGAGTATCTTTTAATTCGTACCTTATCTAAGTTACATAATCAAGTCAAGTTAGAGTTAGTTAAGTAACAGTTACTTAACTCCATTACTAAAAGTGAGTGATTTGTCTAGCTTTAAGAATTGGTCGATTAAAAGAGTAGGTACTTGGACAATTATGTACATAAACAAATTTCGTTCTATTTAGTAAAAATAATAATGTGTACAATGTTGAGTCAAGTAACTATAGGGGTATTATTTTCTGAAATACAATACGATTATTGATCTTATTAAAATATTGTTAAAAGGTTTTCATCTGTTGAACGCCAGTTTTATCCAAATTTTTAATCGATATGTAGGCCATACAAAGTAATTTGAGATCTTTCTTGAATCTATATACGAAAATAAAAGCACATTTATCGTAATATATCGTTCCTTGCTGGACGAATTTAAATATGAATTATAATATAATAATATCGTTATCATTCGCGCAGTTGCTCTGCATTATATTTAATCTGAGACGCTATATATATATACGCTATATATACGATATGAGTGGACCAAAAGAAAAAAATCGGCGAGGAGAATGGTAGGAGAACGGTATAAAAAACGAATAAATCAAATATGCTCACGTTATTCAACGACTTCACTATATATATATACGAGTATTATGTAAATACCTATATAGCCCTACGATGGAGACGATGACATTATGTATTCTCGCAATGACAAATGTCCGGCGAGTGTCAGCTCTCGAGCGCTATAGTAGATACCTATATGTAGTTTGACGTCGTCCCCCGCACTAAGAATATTCCACTATACCGTTACAGATTATAATAATATTAAACCGAATAGTGCATTCTCGATAAAGTTACGAGGATATTATAGCGAACTACAAACTGACATTTCTGCGACCAGAACGGAAAAACAACTAGGATTAGACATTCTTATTTGCCGTTTCCAATAACATTGTTGTTTTAATTATAATTCAGAATCTGTATAATAGAGGACAATTATTCAGTTTCTTAAAGTTCGCCCGTCATAACCATATGATTAAAACACGAGAGTATAAGAGGGGGAATTCGGTAATTATACGGCCACCGGAGCTATACGAATAATCGCCCGACATGCACGTGGACTTCGGAACAATACGCAATAGGTTAACGTGTATTTAGGTACTGTGATGTGTTCGTGACCTGTGCACATTTCTATATTTCTTTATTATTTATTAAATTTATTCTTTTATTATATTGTAGTAGATAAAAATTCAGTATCGTATTAACAGAAAATTAAAATAAAACAACTTGGAAGACCTGTTTAGTGAAATGAAAAATAGACGCTTACATTTCGAGAACAAAACGTATAAGGTTTTATTATTTTGTAATTTTCGTTTTTTTTGCAAAACGTATTTATATTTTTATATTTTTTATGCTATTAATTTTGGTTTAATTTTTAAATTGATACATAATTATTATTGTATTCTATGCTTTTCAAATCATAATTTTTAATAGTCCTCACACTTTCAAAACCCATGAGCCGCCACTGTTCAAAAGTACATCGAAGGTATACAAAGGTACTTCGATTCAATGAAAATGAACATTTATTTGAAGCATATGGATAAAACTTTTATAGATTTCAATTTGATCATTAGATTCTATTTTTGTATCAATTTGAATCTTTAATTCGACTATTTTTTATTCCTATAAAATTTTCAATGATCGTAGATAAATAATAGACAATAATAATGTACTAATATGATATATTAAGTACTTATAACATTATATTTTTTTAATTTTTTCATCTTTAGAAAGTTTCGAAAAATCTCTTGAAATAAATATTAATTAATATTAAATTAATTAGTTAATTAATTAATTAATTAATCCTAATTCAGGAGAATACAATTTGAATTTATACGTTCCTACGTGATCATAAATATATGCACAGGATGTTCCGGACACACCTGGTACCTCTCTACAGGGAGTCCAGTTGGCCAATTAAGTTGGGCCAAGACCTCATATATTTCATACAATATTAATTATAAACTATAATTGATTTATGAGAAATAAACGAACAATAAAACCTACCAGTTTATTATTTAAAAAGTGTCAAATTTGTTTAGTTTTCAAGATTAAAATTTTTTTTTTAATACAAATAATATTTATTATTTAAAATGTGTTTGTATATAATAATATATGTTTATGAGTAGTTCTAAGACAATGTCTTCATCATCAAATGATTCATACATTAATTATTTAAAAAATGATACTATTTTACATTTTTAGGGCATATTCATAAACCTAAAGACTTTCATAAATCATTAATTAATTTGAAATTTAGAACAAAATTCATTTGTCAATAATTAGTAGTATATATAGTAATAGTACATATCGGTATTGTATTTCAAATACTTATATAGATTCTATTTTTTTTTTTTTTTTTTTTACAAGCAGAATAATATAAGTATTAGAAACTTAACAAAAAGTAATATTTAATTAAACTGTTTTTAAAAATATGAATTTTTAGGATAAAATCCAGTGCTACATCTTTGAGAATACTTATAATATTATGGTCATAAACATATAACTAAATAAAATGCTCTAAAATACTCTAAAAGGCCAAAATATATTATAAGCAAAATGTTTATAATAAAATATTTTCAAAAATTATACACGTAATGATTGTACTTTTATGTTCAGGACATATTTTGGTCACAATTTTAATATTTCCAAAATATTTTTTGGTAACATGATTAAAATGTTTTCATATAAGTTAAAAAAATATATAATTTAAAAAAAAGCAGCTCAGAATAACACGATGTAGCGTGGTACAAAAGTTGTAAAAAACTTTCTTTATTTTTATTTTTATATTTATTATTCAGCCATCCCCCCCCAATCAATTTGTTTATTTCATAAAATTGTCATACATTTATAAGCCGTTTCTAAACTTTGTAGAAGCAAAATTTTCGTTTTTTCAATCATTTTTAAATTTCACATGTATTTTCCGCATTTCCCCAGCCCTGCAAATTAAAATTCAATAACTTTTTATAAGTTTCTTTACAAACGAAAATAATGTTTTTATAAAGCTTTAAAAATGTATAACAAAATCATGAAATAAAAAATTGATTTGGAGAGGCTAATGTACATTTTTTCTGTGACACTTGAAATCAAGCTCACAATCCTTGGGATTCTTTGCATACATTTTACCAGAGCCGCCTCCAGTAAAAATAGTTCATTAGTTCGAAACTTAAATTTTTGTACACTCTATAGTATTAATTTGTTCACACAACCTTCTTGAACTTTCTTAAAAACGTAAATAAGAAAAAAAGTTTGACTGTTTGACCCACGCTTCTCCAAATAAGCAAAAATGCCACCTTATGAAAGCTCAAATCTAGGCCAGCGCCTAGCTCGCCTATACCAATGGCCACATAATATTTTATACTCTACGTTTTAAACATATTTCCAGTATATCGGTGTTTACATTTTCAAAATAGTGAATTTAATAATTTCATTTTAAATGTCCATACAATATATTGTACATAGTATTTTCATACTATTTTAAGTATATTTGTGTGTAAATATTTGGAGTCCGAATATTTTAAATATAATACTTTCGGAAATATTTTTTTCAAATATAAAAATATTTTTCAAAATTATTAATGTTCCCACTATGCTGATTACTATGTACGTATATATAGGGTAAAAAATCTTCAGACATAATTTGATATGCAGTAAGGCCATATGGGATAGATACTACTATGGAAATAATAATTATACCCTCACGACTTGGTTGTTCCAAGACACGGATACCTATAAATGTCTATCCAACTCAGTTACCTATACCCTACGTCTATATCCTACAGGTCAGTACTCTAAACCTACATTACTGTATAAGAGGATTCTACAGTTGTGACGTTTTTATTCAAAATAAAATTATAACAAATAAAATATCAATGGAATAAACAGTCGTATAGGCAATGCCCATATTTATATTACACGCACTCTCTTAGTGTTTTGATAAGCGGAAGGTGACAAAAGTGCAGCAGCCCAATCGGTAATATAATATAATATTATATCATATAATATGTCTATGGACCATATGATTATGACGTGTACAGCTTGTATAAAATAACATTGATACCGTTTACCCGTCACAATGTATAAATTATATAATATAATAATAACGATTGTTTATTCACAGCCGTGCAATTATAATATTATTATCTCGGCTAAAAAAATTCTATCCGCACGACGCCAAAATTAAAATATATTCGTCGACGTTTCATAAGCGTCTACAACAGCTGTTGGGCGCATGTATTGTCACGGTCGCGTAATGCTCTTTATGCGTACAGTACTTGTACGATCACTTTTTTTTTAAAAAAAACTTGTTCGCAAATTAATTCTAATAAAACACTTTATACGACGACTACTTTCAGAGGAGTTTAACGCAGTAATTATTTTAGCAAGAACAAGATTTTCGAGGGGAGCTCTAGTTCAAAAAACGCAAAATAAACTAAACGTTACGTCAAAACTTTCGCACATTATTATTATTATTATTATTATTATAATACGTATGAAAACACGAAAATGAACCAACTCAGGTCGACTCTATTGTTTGAAAACAACGCACGTTCTTTATAAATATTTCACTTATTAATTGTTTACTAGTAAACAACGCGTTACTCATGGCACGTACTATACGCGTACGGGTTAATGAAATGCTATTCCGAGATCCCGACTGTACGTTTGCTCATCCATTTTTCTACACATCGTGTCACGCCGTTATTCTTCACATGTGATAAGTATTTTAAGTAAAAAATATAAGATATAATAGAGTCATATAGTTAGTGTTCAAAATGTAGGCACGTTTGGAAGGATGCCATCGGCTTTGGGTTTTTACACCCCGTTTCTACTTATTTCGTTTAAAAAACGCATCCCTTTGCAATAAATTTGGCTTTTCAAAGCCTTGATATGAGAGCCTGGTTAAAACGTATGTTAAGTGCATAACGTAAATATGTAAAAAAAAAATTTTCTTTTAAAACATCAATATTTTTATATATATTTAAGTATACCTACCTTATCAAAAATATCTCTTCGGAAGCATTCCCCAGTCTAAAGAATCAAACTCTTTCCTTTTATCATTTTAAGTGAATTATTAAAGGAACTGTAAACGTAAACCAACAGGCAGAGATATTTATATATATTTTTTTAAACAAATATCGTGATTACGTATTTATGTGATAATAAAACTGAAACTAACATGGGACAACATATAAAATAATTTTGAAACTTAAAAATGTTAATTTTTCATAAAATAGCCTAAAAATTACTTATATATAATCCTTTACAAGTTAGACATGAAACTACTTCTTAAGAAAACAGTACTTTTAAGAAGACTAGTAGTATTTGTCGTAACTAAAAATATTCAATGAAACACACTAACGTTTTTCACCCTTATCAACTTCCTAATACGTTAAAAAATGTGAAATAAAAAACAAGTTATAGCTAACAAAGTTATTTAGTGAACTGAAGTTTTTAATGTAATAATTCTTTTTTTAAGGTCTAACGTAATTTAAAAAAACCAAAATATTTATTATTAATAACTCATAAAACGTATAAAAATTCACTTAACAAAATTTGGCTCTATATGGAGCTAGACGATTTTGTTCTTTATAGATTATTTTTATTTCATCTTTCTACAATATTCTCAAAGTTTATAAAAGTTAAAAATGCGTAAACATTTCTTTTTAACAAAGATTTACGTTGATAAAAAATAGTATCGACACAAGCTTATTTTTAATTTGTTGGGTTTTAATTTTTCTTAAAATTTCATAAAAATAATAATGTTATAGACTTGAAATTTGAACTAAATTTTTACTGTATATTGACGTGATAATTTTTAAAAAGTTTAATAATTTTTGGTCATTTATAAAAAAAGAAAAAAAACACTGACTTTTGATTTTTTTGTAATTTGTATATTATATTATATTATACACTATACATGAAAAATTTCTGACTTTATAATAGAAAATTCTTCCTGTTTGTCATTTAAAAGAGACTATTTTTCTATTTACCTAGCATCTGTAGTATTATCAAAATCCGTAAACCAAACCGACACAAATAACACAAATCGTTATAATTTGGAAGATAAAATATTATACCAAATTTTGCTGAAAATCATTTATGCATTATTTTATCAAGTTACATTTGATTTCAAATCATATGAATAGATATCGTCTTACATTATAATATACCTACTAATAATAATATTGTCCTATTCCGAAAAAAAAATAAAATTATACCTACGACGTAAAACCGTTGTTCTTTGGTGGGCATATACATACGAATTGCCGAGTATATCGGATCGTATTGATAGAAAGACAGGAGAGATTTTCCGGGTTAACTTTCATTTTTCATTTTTTTTTTTTTATCCTTATTTCGTATTTTCGGATTCGCCGAGGCGTCCGAGTCGAGGACGTGACGGAGTGCGTGTGTTGGCAAGTCGAAATACACTATCTCTCCGGGTGGTCATCGCACACGGGAAAACGCGAGCACGACACCGTGACGAATGTATAATTTTCCGGACAATTGAACTCCGCCCAACGACCGGCATCAGGCTCGGACACGTGCCCCACGTCGACGGCAATGCGCGCCGCGATGACTACTGCTACCAGTATTCGATCTAAGTACACGTTCGCGTCATCTTGTATCAGATCATTTTTTCATTTTTTTTTATCGTAAAATAATCGATTTATCGTGATCAAACATTATACGTGCATTCAATATGCAATCGATAGTAGAAACTATACGGATATATAGAGACAGCCGACCCGAAACTTGGGGACAAACAATACGGGATGTCCATATTATCATTTAAATAAGAAGGCGAAGGAATGGCAATGATGTTTTGACACCTATAACAACAGCTGATGTTCTTTGCGTATCAGTCCATCCCGATCCAGTTCTAATGTCGAAAAAACGAAATAAGGTGTATATAGCTAATTGTTTTATATGTACCTTTTTATGCTTTCTACCCAAAATCATCGTTAAGTGTTCATATCAGTGGCGTAACTTGCCGTATGCGTTTGCTTAACAATGGTTTTTCAAGACGATTTCTTGACTGGGGTGTCCTGAAATAGGTCGGCACTTGTTAAGAACCTGAAATGGTTCTCGGGCGATTTAGGGCAATCTGTTTGTGTGATCTCGAAATGGAATGAAACATTAGATTAAAATAAATCTAAAAAACATGTAGATATAGGCTAAAAATTTACATAGGCTGAAAAGTTTAACTCTGTGCGATCTGAAAACTATTCAAAAAAATTCCAATCCGGCTCGTACCGATCATTTTTTTCATTTGAAGAGGCCAGCCAGGCTCAATTAATTAATTTTTCTATAATTACTATGGAACAAGCCAAAAATACATATAAGATTTATTATTATTATTATTATCATTTACTATATTTTCATCTTTTTATTTAAAAAATCAGAGCATAATAATTTTTTAAGTCTCATCTCACTTAAACACGATATACATTTATTATCCCCAGCCCAGTCTACAGAGCGTACCTACAGGCTGAGCCCAACTCGGGTTGGATAGGGCTAGCTCTATTCCGGTAGTTCTTTAGTATAGATCCATATAATATGTAATATAAATATTGACTATTAAATTACATTTTTAATAGTTAACAATACAATTTCACACAATATTATAATATTTGTATTTAAATGTGATTAAATAATTTTATGAAATATGAAAATCTAACAAATGAAAAATGTTTATATACAATTTAAAAGTAAATTAAAAGTGGTCCAATGTCAGTATTCTTTTTAATATTGTTATTTCTTATGTATGTATTTATAAAATATTTAAGTAGCGAAAACATAGAAAAATTAAACAAAATAAATTAATTATAAAGAATTTTATTTCGATTGAATCCTCCGGTGTCATTTTACAATAAATATGTGCATTTAAATACGTTTTATAAATTGTTAAAAAAAAATCAATAATTTATATATAAATAACAAATAGGTAGATCAATATCTAATTTTTTAAATATAATTTGTTTTTTGTGGCGTATTTTTAAGATGTTTGTAAATTGCTAAAAATGAGAAATTATAATGTGGATTTTTGATATGTTGGTATTAATATAATCTTAGTACTATGCAACATTATGAATGTATTTTTTTCCAAATTAAAATGTTAGGATTTTATTTATTTATTGTTTATGTAGAAAATTAAAACTAAATATGTTTTTTGTGAAAGATTTTGTATATTTAATGAAGAATGATAACAAAATATATCTACATATTGATATTTCGTCGGTTAAGAGTAAAAGTATTCTATAACACCAATTATTAATATTTTTCTATACACTATATTATTAAATTGATATTGATTGATTCAAATTTTTATTGAATGAATTACAGTGAAATAAATAGTTTTAAATAAATATATATTATATAATAAAAATTTAATAAATTCTCTCTTGAATATTTTTAAAATGCCGAGATCCGACATTTTTATTCTTGTGAGAAAATTCTAAATAGAGTAAGGTTCTAGAGATCTCACAAGTAAAGCGATAGGTCGTGGGGAAATCAAAAATTTAGCTTCGATTATGGGAGGCTGATTAATGATTTGTCCTACCCTAGCAAAAATTGAAATGATGCCACTGATTTACATCAACTGTATAGTTGGAAAAAAAGTGTAATTTTAATTAATTTGTCTGATAGTATGTAATATGTTTAATTGTCCATGAGTCATTATAGATGATCACCCTATTCGGTAGTTGAATAATGTTCCTGAAAATTATAATAAAACACAGCTTGTATATATTTTAGATCTTTATATTATTATGATTACCCGACCTATGAACATATCTAATAAGTATATTCGTTTTAAAATGATTTCTACAGTTAATCATTACATATGCTCCGAATTTAAAGGGATGTCTATATATACTAGCGGTTAGGACGGATAATAGTAGTACTTACTGTAGATTTGATTCATGACATTTGTAGCCAGATTAGGTTTCAATCCAAAGTATGACTATCAATTCTGAGAACAATAATATTACAGTAAAAATAATTATTAAATATTAAATATATTAAAGTAAACCCTTTTGGATGTTGGATGTTGAAGAGTCAGAACTCGGGCTGATCAAAATATTTAACATTTGCCAGCTATTTTAATTATACTTCCTATTAACAACGTTATTGAAATTATTGATAAATTATATTTCATTATATTCATGTTTTTACGTTGTGTTTGCATGACATTATTATTTTTAATTAAAATGTGATCCAGATACAGATGGTGGCAGTGGGTCCATCGTCCTTTTAGTCTTCAGTCAAGATGGTAAATTATTATTATTTTAAATTAAATATCAATGATAAATCATTATATTGAAAAAACGATTCTGAGTGAAATTCAATATAAATTAAAAATAAATAAATATCTCCGTGATAATTGTATTTGTTATTTTGTTATTTCCCCTACTGAATTTTTAAAATATACTCCGTTAAAAAAAGTAATTTTCCCTTACACTTAAGGAAACTACTGGAAAAGTCGAATAATTACAACTTTAAAGTACCAATACTAGTACTAATATTTGCTATGAAAGAAACTCTTTATTCCAAAACTCCTATTCGAAAAATGTATACAAATTACAAACATAAAAAAATACATCATCTTTAAACCAATATATTCCTCGCTTCATTCAAAGTCTAATATACCGACAAAATACCGTATAAAATATCGTTAAAAATCTAACATTCACTATAAAACAACTCTGCATGCAATAAAATGTCGGGTTCGGGATAGATCGTTAGCCTCTTGATCTCGAGATCAATGTCATGTATATCGCCTGAGAATTTAATGTTTTGGTTTGTATATGAATATTGTAATTTCGAAAATAATATTTCAATAACTATATGAGCTATTTTGATTATTTCTAACAGTTTCCGAAATCGGGTCAGACCGTCTCTGATTTTCCGTTCAGGCAATTGCCACCATCACAACATCTCTTTAGTCTCTACGAAGTTTTATCAACGACCGTAACGTGACTTTCGTCATTCTGTTTTAGACACAGTCTCATTCCGTACATATATGGAAAAAACGATGAGTAAATTACAGTCTGGAATAATGGAATAAAATGACTAAGAACATTTAGATTGTTTAAATTATCGCCTGATTAATAGAAAGTGATATTGTTTATATAAGGGACAATTCAATAAAATTGATATAGAGCATACAAAATGATGACTGAGCTAAAGAGGATTTATTTTTCATAAAAAAATACGGCCAAAACAGAAAATGTGAAAATTTCAATATAGGTTTATCAAATTGTATAAATATGAAATGTAGAAAAATAGATTCCGGGCATAAATTTAATATTAAATGTATTATAAATTTAGTTATTTTTCTCATAGAGAAAAATTAGGGTAATATTTGGAATGCAGAGGTACCAAATAAATTAATGCCAGTATAGAATAGTAGTAAATAAATGTCTTATGTATCTGATTTTCCTATGTTCATGAAATAACATTTTTTATTCTAAAAAAGGTGCCAGTAAATAAATAAAGTAATTTCGTTATAGAATAACTTGAATAAAAATGCATAGTTTTATATTGAATTGTTAGTATTAACATTTGAATAGTATATACTGTTTCCCGTCATTGTTTTACAAAATAATATTTCTGTCAATAAATAAGAATACAATTATTGAAAACATATTTGATATAATTTAAAATATTTAGATAAGTATATAATATATTATTTTGTTTTATTCTATATGGTACGAGTATATATATACTCGTGCATATACGGTAAGATGCGTTATACGACGAACGAGCAAATAAAAAATATAGTGAAATGATAAATAAATTCCGAGTTTTACCGCGGATTTCGCATTGTAAGTGCAATTGACTTTTTCATAAAAATTAATATAAGAGGGGAAAAAATATTCATAAAAGTATCTCTTTCCAGACTACGATATACTTACCTATATAGTAATATACTATAATATACATTATTTAATATTATTCGAGAAGACGGGGGAAGACATTTTTTATTTTTTTTTAATGTACTTTGACTTCAACGATATCATCACTGGTTAATACGTAATATATTATATACAGAGGTATCCGTTATACTCTTTGATTTAAACCACGAGAATAATATTATATACATATATCTTAAATACTGCGTATTATATTTGAAATCTTTTCATTCTTAAGAGAAAAATAATATTCTACTTCCTCATCATAAGACCTTTATAAATACCTAATTATCAATCGTTATGCGACAGGTATAAGTTTCAATAAGACATAATACTCGAGTACATTACATATTATCATAATAATTAATAATAATAATAATAATAAGGTTCAAACGTAACGTTCCTATCTCATACAGTTACAACACGTGCACAGAGACGTTATTGATTTTTGCAGCAGTCCATTTGTGTAGGTCTATATACATATAAAACGAATCGGATAAAAATGTTTGTCAGTATACAGGTACATAAGTATATATATCAAATATTAATGTCCTTTAAAATTACTATATTTTTATACTAAATCTCCTGAAATTACCAACTTATACCATAACACATACTATATAAGTAAGTACTAAAAAATTCATAAAATATAAAAAAAAAAGTTCAGATACGGATGGCGGAAGTTGGCCCATCGTTCCTCTTCGATCAGTCCACAGGATAATGCATTATTTTCAATTTGAATGTAATGATAAATCATTGCATTCAAAAGACAATTCTGGTAGAATTTCGATATAATAATATAATTACAAAATTAAATTTAAAAAAAAAGGTAACCATCATGATAACTAAATTTGTTACTTTGTTATTTCTATAAATTTATCAAATATTTTAGTTATAAAAGGATTTTTTTTTACACTTGAGAAAACTACTGGAAAAAATCGAAAAATGACCACATAAAAGTATAAACTAGATCCAATTTTCTATCAAAAGGCTCATTACGAAAAAACCTCTATTCTCCTCCTTTAGCCGAAAAAATGTATACGGACATGAAGAAATACACATTATTTTAAAACCAATAGGTACATTTTTTGCTTCTCTCAGAATCTAATACTGCATTAGTATAGCGTAATATTCAATTTTAGTACCTGTCCTTTTTTCCAATAGTGTCAATAATAAAATTAATTTGTATTATTTATTAATAATTTTCATTATAATTAATTTTAATAACATTCATTATAAAATATATTCTAGGAAAAAATACCTATACTATTTATTTATTAAACTTTATTTTTATTTAAATTCATGCACAGGTTTAACTTTAATTCAGGGGGAATGTGGGGGCACCCTTTACTAATTACTTTTTACAGTATACGAGTTAAATATTTTAAGGGAACGCTCATGGTTTGAATAATAATTAGTATTGAGTCTATTTTTTAAATATGATCTTTATTTATATGAATTTACTTAATAACTACTACTATTAGTTTATACATTTTTTTAGAACTTTATACGATTTGAGTAAATAAATATTAATCATATAATAAATCAAGTGCAACTTAATGCATATTTATTAATATGCCTTTGAATAAATTTTGCATAATTCTAAGTATAAATATAATCTGTGTGTTATTGTTAAATATTTTATTATTGTTAATTATTGTAATTATTATAAATGTTATTTATCAATGTTTTTTGGCGAATAAAAATAATTCTCATAAGAATAATTATAAGGGGGAAACTAGTGTAGATATCTAAACCATATAATTTTTCGATATAACTACCTAAATAGTAAATATACACTCGTATAAAATTATGTTTGTAGTAGTTACAGCTTCCAAAATATTTGCATATATTGTTTATATAGATACAAACGACAAGTAAATGTGAAACACAACAACGTAAAATACATTTTACCCGCGGTCTTACTAAGATTTATCCAGAGGTGTTCAATGAGGTGTTACATTATTCTATTTTAGATATTTACAATATTTATCTATTAGAATATTTTAAATATATTTATTTTTCATATTTAAACTTTAAACGTAATTTTCTCATAATTTAGGGACGAAAAACTGTTGAACTAACAGATATTTGTTATGGATTTTCTATTATATCCTCACAAACCATTAGAAATAAATTAAAAACACCAACAATTTTTATAAAACTTAGTAATTACGACATTTTGTAAAAATAAATCGACTTCTTTAAAACTCGTTACATCATTAATTTTTATGTCCCAATAATGTTTTATGTTTTTCTGTATATTATTTCTATTACCTAGACCGTATTTAATCGACTATAATATGTTATAAAATACATTTTGTTTCTTAATTTTCATCAAAATTATATATACCTAGTATAAGGATCGCCAATTAAAGATATTAAAAAGGAGCTAATAAAAATTAAATAGCATATGATTTACTTTTATTTTCTCTATATTTAAACATCATAAATACTATACTACTATATATACTATCTTGAATAATTATTATATCTTAACTGTAGAATGTCAAAAGGAAAACGGATGGGATTGTATTTCGAGAAGGGTTTGTAAATGGAAAAGGGATAGTAGGAGTTAAAGATTTACAGCCACACTCACTTCTAAAAAACTTAAAATAAGCACTGATATAACTGATGTACATATATTTTTAATCTGTAAACAATAACTGTAAAGGATAGACCGGAAAAACGATCCTTTGTAGGTAATAATAAAGTAAAATGAACACACATACATATTTATTTAGCCAAAATAGTAAATATATGTTGTCGTGTATTAATTAAATAAGTCTTTAGATTTTTGTGCATTTTATCGAATTTCTTTATTAATATTTAACGTATATTGCCTAATATTTTATTTTCTGATTATCTGTAAATATGTATGAATACTTGTTTATTCGAAATTGTCCAATACAACAATAATAATCTGATTGCGTCGTATCATTTTCAAGAGTTTTTATTATTATTATTATTTATTTATTACAGATAAAAGTGTTAACCAAGAGTTTTCCGGGTTTTGATGGCTGATGCCTAAAACTGACCATCTCGTCTTAGTGTCGAGCATTACTCGAGGGGATCAGAGTAGACCGTTCTAGAACCAGAGCACTTCGGACTTGATTTTCGAATCGTTCAGGTTTACTATCCAGCGCTTTAGGTACCTACCACAGCCACCACGTTTCAGCCGAGATAGGCTCCTCAACCTTGAGGGACACCTTGCGTTGGGGCTCCTCTCTCCCACGGTACCAAATAAGATTTAAGTTGACGGTGGTAGGACGACCCGAGTAAACTCTACCATTATTTTGGTTGCCGAGTCATCCACGTGGGGCTATTTAGACTTAATATGCTGCTAGAAGACGTCCTCTCCAGATATGTCCCAAAGTCGTTTGTTGCACGACTTGTATGTCCGGCCCACGGTATGCCACGTCAGTATTCCTTGTTCCCGTACGCAGAGCTGATGTTTTTTTACGTATGACTCGTCGTACCTGATTTGTCGTAGTGGCCAAGTTAAAATCATTCATTTTATATGGATCCTTTGTCACACAAGTGTCGAGATCTTTCCGCTTGACCGTATTTTGGAATGCTATATGTGTTACGATGGTAGTGACGTACCCGAGTTCTTTTATAAGGTAGAGTTCTTTCACTCCATAGGTATGGTCACTTTGGTGAAACGATCAACCTATTTTAGCTTAGATCCAAATTTTTGGTCCGTATATGTGTATAAGGGGGTGTTGGGTTCTTATGGTGGACACTAGCCCGCTTACGGTTCTTGCCGTGAGACTTGTGTAGTTCCTTGGTCGATCCATTGCTTGGTCCAATGTATTGAACCGTAACCAGTTACGGTACTTATAACCTATTCAATAACACGACTGTTTCTAACTAATAACCATAAATTATTATAAAAATACATAATATATAATGTAATGTTACTATTTGTAATATTTTTTTAATTTCATATATATATATATATACTAGTAAGTACATTTTAATAATTATACATTTTTTAACTGTCGATATTGATAAAACCGTTAGTCAACAATCAACATCATAAATATTCGAAATATTTAGGGCTAAATTAAAAAATAGCATAATATTAAGTTATTGTATACGACCGTAATTAAACAGTAAAAATATCTACTTCATTTGAGGGCTTATAAAAAGTAAACTATGACTATACTTTCTCTCAAAATATCTATGAAATATGAATTAAAATGCATTTTATACCGGACAACATTCAATTTTCGGTTTTAGTAAGTATAAGTAAAAATATTACGCGTGTATATAATATATACATATGTATATTGGTGATTGGTATGAGATTTTTTCACAGTGTGATTGAATACTTCACTCGGGTGGGCCATTAAGGTGTATCCGTCATCATAATTGAAAATATAAAAACAATAACATTTTTCTAAGATAATATCTAACCGTTATTTTTAATCACTATAAATATACAAACACTTAATTCTTTTTCAATAGATTCGAATTTGTTAGTAAACTATTTTATATCGCAAGTTTATAATAAACAATATATCTATACTACCTACTTATAACGAGTTACTATAAGGTCCAAACTTAAATGTTCACATTTTCAATGCACATTTTTACATTTTCTAACATAACTGTATTTATTTAGTTAGAAAATACGAGTATACTTATTCAAGTCATTTATATTTAGGGTGTATTTACTTCTTATGGATGAGCGCTTAAAAAAAATGGATCTTAAAATATATTGTATATGTATTGATTTGAGCATAAGGATATTGTTATTTTTTATCATAAAATAGGTACAGGGATTAGAATTCTACAAATGTTTCGAAGAATTTAAGAATTTTAAAAATGAAATACAAAATGCTTTGACGATAACGATGATTAATAACAATTAAACAATATTACAGACAAAAACACTAGGTATTGAACACAACGGAGATTTCTATTTTATTTAAAGAATAGTTGTTATATATATATACTTATAATAGATGTAATTTTATTTGGATACTTTGAAAGTTAGAAGAAACATTATATCGAACGTTTTTCTTTTATATGGAGTAGAAATAAAGTAAGTGAAGCAAAGATCTGGGTTAGTCCACAGTTTTAAAATGTTATTCTCGAACACGTTATTCTTTCAAATCCCTAGGGAGTTTTTCGAAAACGAATTTTATTTGATTTATTATACTTACAACAAGACTTTGCTGTTAAAAAAAAAAACCCCTGTATCTTTGGTTATTACTTAACGGTTTTGCGAATTCTCTGCACGAGAAAATAAATCGATGGCAAAAAATAATACACATATTATGTACACCTATTTTGCCCAGTCTCGCTTTTACTGCAGTGCATCGGAATATGGTTATAATAATATAAGTATACGTCATATATAGGTATTATAATAGTGCGTATATATAATGTCGCCGAACGTCGTATAATCTAAATGAGAAATCACTCGGTTTTTTGTACGATTTACGGTTATGATCGAAAACCGTTTAGTTTATAATTTGTTTTTGTTTTTTTCTTTTTTTTTAATAATATCATTGTCATGTAATATTCGGCGATGGGTACCCACCGATAACGCGTCCACGATGACTCGTAAGACAAACGGCTCGTTTATTTTTCTGTATACAGTCGGTTAATCTATGTTATAGGTAGGTAAACGAATATATGATATCTAAAGTGTACACAAGTAAATATATAATATAATAATGGACGGAAAGGTAATTTTTTTTTTTTTTTGCCCGTACCAAACTGTTGGATTTATAATGACCCTTAGGCACTATATACGCGTATATTTACACACACACACACACACACATATATATAAATAATGTACGAAGGGAAAAATGCATTTCAAAAAACAAAAAAAAATAAAAATAATAATAAACAAAAAAATAAGGACCACACCGGTCCTTTTGACGGTTTCAGTGGCGACAGATCCCATGACATACGGGTGGATGTGGGCGTTGTATCCAGCAGGTGTACTGGAGTATTATATAGAAAAACAGTTTCGATTACATGGTCATTTCGTGTAGGTACGCTCAGCGGGCGCATTTTTTCGACGAGTATGTCAGCCACCACTGAGCCGTCGCCGTTGTGTCGTCGTCAGTCGGTTTCGCCGGCACCGGTCGGAAATTTTCTAGGCGGGTATCGTACCTATCGCCAAAACTATTTGCGGTCGCATGGTGATGGAAAATAGACTTTTACCACGACAAGAATCATCACTTCGACAACAAAATTCTACTATTTTAATACAAAATAATATATTTTATGTGTTATCTAAGGTTTTTTTTTCTTTTTAGATATAAATTATATATAAATAATATATATATATATATATATAATATATAAATAATAAATTTAATTATAAAATAATACAATTTTTTCGTTATTTCGTAATTACAGTTTTACGATTTTTTTTTGCCTAATTACTGAAAGGTTAGATAAATTATTATTAACTATTACATACCTCGTTCAGTAGGTAGTTTCCGTTATGCAAAATAAATAAAAACTAAAAACTAAATAATGTAGTATTCTGTAAAACTAAAAACAAGTATTTATTGCCAACGTGCTTTCCGTGAAGAAAATCGCAACGTAATGATTATTTTTCTTATATCACGATGCTCTTGCTCCTAATAGTATATTTTATATAAACATAAATGATAAAAATAAACACTAATCCCTCCACTGTGCGTCTTCGAAATCTCATCCCTGTGTGTGTATTGATGTCGTTGGACCTATTTTTGATAAAATTGACCTTTTACCGAACACCACATGACCCTACGACCACCGATAACGAAACAGAGGTCAAAGGGCATATTTTTTTTATCTTTGTCAATTTAGATAATATAGATTTACAATAATAAGGAAACAGGCACATAATGAACACTGCAGGACAACCAAAGTGCCTTATCTTTAAATAATTGTATATGCCACGAGGT
This sequence comes from Pemphigus obesinymphae, assembly GCA_025469235.1. Lineage (NCBI taxonomy): Eukaryota > Metazoa > Arthropoda > Insecta > Hemiptera > Aphididae > Pemphigus > Pemphigus obesinymphae. The sequence continues at coordinate 21,497 of JAIPRL010005750.1, forward strand.
CAGATATTATATTATACCCAATAATAAAGATAATAACCAGTGGGGTATAATATATATATATATATATATATAATTACTGTAGTTGAAAAAATAAACACAATACCATGTCCTATGCAGTAAAATTCCTTTTCGGTAGTTACGTCAAGTCATAATAAATATAAATTATTATATAAATATTTAAATATGTTACTATATATTATTGTTAATATTTCTGTAAATTACCAGATCGTCGAAATTTTTATTTTCTGTGAATTCGATAAAGTTTTTAAATAATAATGATTTTTAGCTAGGTATACCAATTATAATATATAATACCTACCAGATTAAGAAAATTATCTCTCCCAGGACTTGAAACTTCTGTAGATTGGGCAGTTCCCGTTTTTAAAATGTAAATATTTAGGTTTTGGTTTCAGTTTTAAGGGAAAAGGGTTCCACATTCGGTTTTACTGAATAGGTACCTATATATTTGCAGTGTAAAAAAAAAAATTAGCGTTAAGAAGTATCTAATTTTAAACATCATAGATCTTATTTTCTACATAACTTAAGATAATGTTAGTTCATGATTTTATTTAATATTCTGTGATAATATCTATTGCCACATAATGTAATGAAATTAAATTAGTAAAAATAAGGTTCACCACGTAAATATTGAACTATAACAGAGTTCAAAATAATTTTTTGATTTCCTGCATATTTTTCCTTAATTGCATGTCAACAGTAGATATATAACCGTGATTACAGAATGTTTGAAAGTTCACACCCACAATTTAATTTTCAATATTTTTTTTTTTACATAGAACTTTTAGTAACCGAAAAAATCTCTGTCATAGTGTCATGTGTGTGCAGTACGACACATTTTGTGTAATACGAAACGTTAAGTGTATAGTACGAAATTAAAAAGTGTGTAGTGACTCTATTCTCTATATAATTGTATTTGTTTTTAATTTCAAATTTTTTTATTAAATTATTTTATTTAAAAAATTCCAAGATATAATATATATAATCAGCAAAATCTAAAATACCAACAAGTGTCAAGTATAACTCGTTAACAGCTATTGCAGGCTATCCTATATTTCATAGATCATAAAGATACTTTTTTCATCAGCAAAAAAAACCGCTCGCTTGTAAACTTATATTTCAATTTACATTTGTACCTCAATTTAATTGCCATTTTTTTTAATTGTATAAATTACCTATTATAATTAATTTATAATTGTATAAATAGGCATAAATAGCCTATTTATGTGTTAAATATGTAATAAATCAAAATAATTTTAAACATATAACTTAAACAACCTATTTATTATGAATATAAGTTTTTATAACATAAATGAACACTTTTGATTTTTATTTTCTAATGAGCTGATTAAAACATAACCCCCATCCAATTAATAACTAAAATTAGGCCACTGAAGGAGGAGGGTGATAAAATTCTAAAGTGTGCAGAAAAAGTATATATTCTAGCCTCTAGGGTACTGGTTTAGGATTTTGAAAAAAATTTAAATGAGTTTTGGTTCTAAGATTATCAAAAGATCCCGGTCCCAATACCGATATATGTAATTTCAGTTTTATATTTCCTATATTAATAGCCCTTATTTCTCCAATTCCTTGTGAAGAATGATAAACAGTTTTAGAGTTTGTCTTGGTCCTGCCAAATATATATATATAATTTCAATAATATTATGTTAATGATGATTAAAAATTTTAAAATGCTTAAAGTAAAAAATAATAGAATTTCAAAAAAAAATAATAGATACTTATATACCTATATACCAATATATCTCAAATGTTTATGGACTCGTACAAAAAAAAAAAAAAAAAAAAAACACTTGTAGATATTTTGTAATATTGTATTATACGATTATTTTAGTTAGTAAGTTATTTTCTTCTATTAACTTAACTTAAACGAGTCAAAAAAAAAAAAATTCATTAACTTGCCCAGTATTGTATATATATATATACATTTACAACATCACATCTACCTAGCCGTATAGTCTATATTATAGGTACGATTTTTGTCATTTAAATTTTTCAATTCAAATAATAAACAATGCGGTTTTAACGTCCAGAGGACACCGTGTCCCCGTGCGTTTATATTGTTCTCGGATTAGTTTTCGTCCGTCTCGGTGATCGCGATTGCCTGCACCGAACGTTTTCGCCAATAACCATAACGGTGGTATACGATATACACACAACCACTTCTACGGTAACCATATAAACATATAAACGCCTATAATATTCCCGTCGTACCTAATTTATACTTGTATATTATTACGCATAACTATACGCTATATGTATATTATATTTATTTACAGTGTCGCCACTGGTTCCGGATGATTTGACCAGAGTATTGCTACACAAGTAGGTACACTGCGCCAGCGTTTCTGACCAAGTTGACAGTGGCGACGATATGGCGATACCACCGTGCCCCCGACCACCGGAAGCCGATAACGAGGACTTTCACGGATCGTTGCGTCCCTTGGAAACAGGAAACACTGACAGTTTCTCTTTGACGGTAATTAGTCCAGCCCCTCCCCTCATTCACCTCCCTACGAATATCTTATGCGCGTATATATATATATATTGACAGGTACCCGCCGTGTGTATACCTCTATGCAAGCATGCATTCCATATAGTCATACGTACTGCACTCGTCCTGTAGTATAGGTGTTCTTATGTTTTATTTTTTATTTTTCGATTGCCCACCCCCCCCCTGTTTATATTTATATCGTCGTCCTTATTATAGTCCCTCACCGTCCGCTCGGAAATCGTAGAAACAGGAAACGGGTGGTCAACTGTGTGACCTGTGCGTCTTCCGTCTTAACACCTCCACTCGCGCATCCCCCCGAAAAAAAAAAGTTAATTGGCCTCGTACGTCATGCGGAAACAACGATCGTCTTGACATGGTCATCACCATCATTCCCGATGGTTGTCGTGTTTTTTCCCCCTCGATTTCGATTTCGATTTTCTTTTTCTTTTTTTCTTTTATTTCTGTTCGTCACCCGAAATTCAAGTACAATACCGTTTCGACGTGTTTTCCGACGAGGACCGTCGCGTGTGACGGATGGAAAAAAAACTTAAATAATATAATATAAAGAAAGACAGGATATATACGATTAACGACGAGTGTTTTGATTTCAGCTGTATAATACACCGCCGAATCGATCGTTTCCCAATGATTTACCGTGAAATAATTATTATTGAATACACACCATTATCTATTACGAAACCGTATTGCAACAATACTATTTTGAGTACCTGCAGTTGACGGATTCGCCAAAAAAAAAAAAAAAACACTTGTAGATATTCCGTAATATTGTATTATACGGTTATTTTAATCCGGTTAAATGTCACATCAACGACAAAAAACCCAAATTAAAGAAACGTTTTTATTGGCGTGTGGTTATTCTATTATACGTATTATGTAGTTCTACAGTATATTCGGTAACCTATTTAGTTACCACTATGTACCACTATGTAGGTAGGTACCACTTTATATCACGGTGTCAATAATTTGTATAACCAAACTATCATATTATTATCTATTATTATAGGTATAGCGTATTTTTAATTACTTTCAGCAGGACTTAACTCAATAACTCACGAAAATATGTTTAGAAATTCGATTAATTATTATATTCGTTTACTATATATACGTTGTAGATTTAATAACAGTCGTAGTTATTGTAAGAATTATAATTTTCATTATCAATACTCAGGCACTATAAAAAAAATGATCGATTACATTTGTTATATTTGTATATAATATCAATATAGGGCTCATTTAGGTAAACAACTATATTTTTGTAGTTCATATGAAATTTATAAATCGTTCTTTCTTTCTTTCGGAGTATTAATATATAGGCAAGTATTGTCGAAAGTGAGTATAAAAATAAACCATGTAGGTAATAATTTTATTTCACCAGTCAACAATAACCAATAAATCGTTACTATAGGTTACTGTTATACTATTCGTTTGCCTTTTTCACGATCATACAACTTATTCAAACGGTTTATTATATAAACTCTAAATGAGATCGAACACCTCATGATATTTAAATATTATCATAATTATACACAGTGTATGCAATATGCATTTTATTATTCTTGTAATAATCGATCACATACGCACATACGCTCTAGAGGATTTGTTTATGATACCAAATAGTATTATTATAAATAAAATATACTTGCACAATTTTTCATTTGTACAATATACAGAAAATTTTCATAAGATATTACTTGCCAGTTCTCAACAACAAACACTTCTCGATAGCGAACAGTTTTAAATTCCTTAACATAAATAGAGCTGCACTGTGCACATATTCGTACAGAATATAATATAATACGTAATAATATATCTCAATAGTAGACACGAATAATATTAGAACAGAAAGTAGATAGATAGTAGATACATACATATTTATAATATTGAAAAATTAAATATCGATTATATTGAAGTAGTTATAAATATATAGTAAGTATACATATTTAAGAATTAAAACCCAGGTACGCACATTAAACGCATTTTATTAAATTTGCAGTTTATAGATACATTTTGTGAAAAGCAGACGATTTTAAATTCTTCAATTAAATGTCCGCTGCATACAGGGAGATTTAAATGTTGCAATATATATTGCCGTGTCCGTCAGCACACCCTGTACAGTGCCCGTTAACCCAATTATTGTACAACGAAGGTTTGTAAGTAAGGAGGCGGACGGAAACCGGCGCAGTGTGAACGAGGATATTGTCGTTTGATGGTCGCCACTGTTTGTTTGTTTTTAATGACCGGAACCAAAAAAAAAAAGGGCCCCCACTGACCATTTTACACACAAACGATAACACGAAGGGTCAATTTGTTTTTGAATGACAACATCCGAACTCCCATACACGGTGCAGGGACCGCCGCGCTGTCGCCAAATGAGTTTTGAATTTCATATAATATATATTATATTTAAAATACAATGTAGGTATAGAGGAGAACACCTATTATAATATATTTAATACATCACGTGATAATAAATAGGTATGAACGTTCAACATTTTAGAAAAGGCATAATTATACAAAAATAATATAAAACACGAGTCAAAATGCAAGTATATATATATATGTACATACCCATTTCACACATATTTTGTTTTTAATATATATATATAACGAAGAAAACCGCGGAAGTTGGAATAGCGTTATGCGACGATGTCCATGTCGGTCAGAACTCAAAACGGACCAACAAAATTTGGGTGGGTTTCATGAACGGATGAAATGTTATTTCATATTATCATTTATATCCGTACTGGCCAGGACTATTAAGAATTCGATCTTTTCCTAAGTCACTATTTTGAATATAATAACACGATATTTTGTTCGATAAACCAGTTTAAGGACGGTGTGATGTTATAATATTTTAAGTGTGCGATACGCCTTGTAATTTCGTTAAAGCCCATTATAAATACAGGTATACCTATTATTATTAATCAGGCGGCTATTACAGCAGTGGCGCGTAGTTATAATGTAGTGTTCGGTGTAATGTGATATGTGTAAACAAGATTTTTTTTTTTTTTTTTAATCATGTACATAATTTAACATATTAAACCCCGAAAACGATATGCCTATATTATAATATATACTATATATACGGTTTTATATTATATAGGTACGATGATTTATTTTCCGTTGCGTAAACGATACGCAATAGATATTATTTTTTTATCGACAAATAAGTGATAATTAACCACTCGGTGTAACATATAATGTAATGTTTTGGACGTATAAGACTGATAGTTATTTTACAGCATAATAGTATACTATACTGCCCTATAAAAAATCAATTGTTGGGAACATATCTACCGTTTTGTCTTTTTTTTTTTTTTTTTTTTATTTGGTAATAATTCTGCCTGTACTGCAATATCTAAACGATATTTTGAAATCAAATGTTGAAGTACTAATAAAATACGGATACATCGCATCACAGCGATGAAAATGGGCGCAAGATGTTCAAATTATCGAAATTATAATAATTTAATTTTTCACAATTTGGTAGTTATTGTTTATACTTCTAGGAGGGCAGTACAATAATTTGTAGGTAGTTACATTTTTAAGTTCATCTAAAAATTCGATTTTCTATTATACATTATAATAATTATATACTTTACTATGAAGTGACAAATGTACATATTATAAAGTATATTTAATATGTACATAATAGGTATATATAATATATACTATTAATTAATTATAGCTATTCAATCTATCCTTTTTTAAATGTATAATTTACCATCCAAATAAATATGTTGTGATCTGTATAGTACCTACATGTCGTATATTATAGAAATTGCATATATAAAATGCAACAAATTTATAATAATAATATTTAACATTTGCGGTAGATATAAAACGTATTTGAAATTAACGATTTTTTCAAAACGTCCTATGTACTAATATTGAAAAATATTAATGTTAAACGAGTAGAATAGTAAGTGATGAATGGAAAAGATAGATCTATATAGGACCGGTGTGTTTATGATAATGATTTAATACAAAATTATGAAAGCAAATGAGAAAAAAAAGCTAATGTTATTTTACATAATATAAATTATTTGGTATTAATTTGTATTTTATATAGAGACTGCCCAGCTATTGAACACATAATTGTTACTTATATATGACTAATAGTATGTGAATTAAAAATTTTTAGTCGTCGGTTGGCGATTATTAAAACGTATAACTATTATAAAACTCTATTATGTTAGAAATGATAACGAAAATCATGGCAAGGTAAAAAAATCGGATTTCGTCATTTTTACATCGTACACCGAGAAACAGTATTAATAAACATAATTACTATGTTATATATAAATACAATATAGTTTAATTAAAATAATGTGTGTCAAGAAAACGCATTGAACCGCACATAGTTATTAGGAAATGTGTTTTATTCTAATACAGTACCTAATACCTATAGATACAAGTATATTGCTTATTTAGTAAAATCGTATGATGACGGTTATCCATACAAGCGAAGTAAAATATAAAACATAAAACAGAGAAAGTTTTAATACTTTTTATTGTTTAGTTATATTATTATATATTTATTATTTAGTTGTAATAATGTCGTATTAACGACATTATTTTCGACTTTATCTCACAAAAGTGAGGTCAGCTACTCTTATTTTGGTATCTATTTATTTTGGCCACCTTTTTTTTTACTTATCATGTCTCCATATTACGTATATAATCCCGAGCCCAAAATTTGAAAAAAAAACACCATTATTTTTAGATTGTGTGATCAAATACGTATCGAATCATAATTTAGTTGTTTCTACTAGAAATGGCTAAAAATTACTAGAAATGGTACAGTAATCATTATTTTAAGTAAAAATCCGATCAGGACGACCGAACACCGGCGATACACATGGCCACGGGGCATTTACCGTTACACGTTGAATATTATGGTAGGTATACGCCGTTTTTCGAGCGCACGTTTTTCCACCCGTTCTCGTGTAACAGGTCATTCGCGATCAGTTGCCTAACTGTCCAAGTGATTCAGTTATATGTGTTTGAATGGTATTACTTTGGACCATTGCTTGAAACAAAAAAATTTTATTCATTAATGTTGAAAATAAAATAATAAAAATGATTGAATACATTTTATGGGATACCACAAGGGATTAGGTCACGTGGCAGGCACAGGAAATGATGGTTGGATGCAGTAAAGGAAGATCTGAGAAGGTTGGATATAGAATATTTCAAAGACCTGGTACAAGGTAATGTGATATAATATTAGGTGATACGATATTGTGGTGGCTGTCAAAACTCTAAGAGTTAGCAACTACGCCAATAGGAGAGGAAGAAAATCAAGACGTTGTGAAAAATACTTTAAAAATTCCTTAAAATCATCGAAAAATGCCCTAAAATTCATAAGTATAATTACATTAAAATAATCAGTATTGCCTAAAACGCATTGTTCACTTACGTTCACTTATGTTTTAAAACACCGGAAAAAAATTACATTCTATCAATATCCCAGCTCTAGTTATAACATATGAATTTTAGTCTTGAGAGTTTTTAGTTTTACACTAATAATCTTTTCAAAAACAATAGCCTTTTCAATGGTTGTACCTGGTACATGAACCTAATACATAATAACCTAATACCTAATACATAAACCTAATATTACCCAACCAAATAATTGTGTGTGTATATACATTATACATATATAAATCAGACAACATGAATAATAATTGTATGCATTTTTCTATTATTTACCATTTATCATGAGTTGAAAGTGATGGTGAAAAATCCTGTGATGGATACAGATCAATTGACTGCAGAACTTATTAAATGTAATAATTAGTAATTACATTATATAATAACATAATCTCGAAGTATACACGATTATATTATATAGATGTTATAATACCACACTTAAATGTTCATTTTTATCAAGGCCAAAAGTAATAAATTAAAACGATTTTTTAGCGGTGTCCAATTTTATTTAAATATCAGTAAAAATTTTAGACATCGATACACATTTTCTATATGTCTGAAGATATTTCAAAGGAGGTCAGGGGGTCTATTCTCAAAAGTATCGAATCTGATTATCGAAAAAAATTATTCGATTGTCACCATTCGATAGTAAATATTCATTCGATCAATCGTATTCTCAAACTTCTATCGAATCCTGACAAATCGAATAAATTACTTTCGACATGGTTTTCGATTATCGAACTAAATCATTATTTTTTCCATGACATTTTCAATTTTTATCAAATTTTATAGCGTTTAATCACTTATTATTGAATGTTATCACTTATGACAATAATAATATAAATGAAATACTTATAAGTATCAAGTACCTAATAATTACTTATTATATAAAGTACAAAAATACTTCAATTTTAATTATATTAAAAGTATAGTGATATAAAAATATTAAATAATGAGTTCCATAATGAAGAGCGAGAAAAAAAACCTAAAAAACAACGAAAAGTGC